>JAGDQP010007536.1:30515-66828 GCA_022664845.1 Lepisma saccharinum | reverse complement strand
CTTGCGTCACTCTTCCTTTTACCCCAAACGGGGTTTTGTACTGATATCACTTATTTTGTAAGGTTGCCTATTAAAAAAAAGACTAACACGAGCCATCTATGCCGATGCTCCTTTCTCCTGCACACGCGCTATAACGTGTAGGAGACACGTGCACTGTAAATGAAACGGAGAAACCACATCTGCGAGGTTGCTTCGGTGGCCTGGTGGTTAAGGTGTCGGGTTGGTAAACAAAAAAGCCCTGGCTCGAGTCCCGGTGAGGTTAACACTAGATTTACCTTTCAGAATATATTTTCATGGGTTTATATTCATTATTAATAATTGCTTTCCTGCATTTTACGTACATTATCTTAAGTTAGTGACCACGGCGAAGTGGAGGTTAGGTAAGGTTAGGTTCGGTCATGTAAATTTTCAAAATGTATATTTATGATTAATATTTTTTTCTTGCATTATTCGTACATTTTCTTAAATTACTCACCATGGGAACGTGGAGGTTAGATAAAATTAGGTACGGTCATGTATCTTTACATTTTTCTCCTTTACGTCATGCCCAGTTGAGTGGAGCAGCGGCGGAGAGTGTTCTCCGTACGGGCTTGTATTTAAAAAGTGGCACATGTCACTATGGCGGAAGGATACAAGATCGATTTTGCTCCATTTCTCGAAAACCGTAACTCCTATCAAAAATATAAGCTTGGATTTAGCCCCATTTGGGAGCCCGCAATGAAACCCTAAACCACCCCGGTACCACCCATTTGGGACTAAAACAAAAAGACACACAGAATGACGGACATACCTTTCTTTCATTTGAGAAAATTTTGTGATTAGGTTAAAAAAAAAGTCGTAACTTTTGAACCGCTCCACCGATTTTAACGTATGATACACCGTTTGAAACGTATTGAAGCGTAGAATAAGATCCAGTAAGTTTCGGCCACCTATATGGTCTGGCGTCAGTGCTATCCTAAAAAATGTGAAATTTTTTATATTTTTTTCAAAGCGCCCTAGGGGGTCCCAAGGAGATCCTACTGACCCATTTTTTCCCCTGTATCTTAGTATTGGAAGGAGATTTCAAATGTAAGTTCAAGCATCAAAATCGGACTTATACTTCGGTAGATCCGAAACTAACTGTATACTATCTGAGTGCCGCTAACAGTGTCCTTTGCCAGCTTCACTCGAAGAACTGCCGTTCTTCATGATCCAGCAGATGATTCAGTGTTGTAAACTTTGAATATTAAACCAAGTTAAACACAACCATTCACCATATGCAACGTGTTATATTCACAGTTCGCAACTCTGAGTTCTGTGCTTCGCTAATTAACAATTTGCTAGCACATCGATAACATTTTTTTTCACATTCGAAGATTTTCATATTAAACTTCAATACACTTATTTAACCCTTCAGTGTCTGATGACGTATGTGGTGTCAAAAAAGTTGTATATGTTCTTCTGGAAGAATCAGGTTTGGTTTTGCAGCCCTTGTGCCTTAGCAATGTCCTTTCTTTGTTGTTAAAAGAGACGCTTACAAAATTTCGCCATTTTGAATTAAAATGGCAATGATAATAATTTAAACTTTAAAATATTATTTCTTTGATCTACAAATAAAGAATTATATGATATGAAAACCCCTTTTGTTTCTTTGATTGTTCAGCTAAGGTTCTTAGTAAATTTATGAGATGTAGATAACTTATTATATTTTTTTATTATTTTAACTAATACAGAACATTAACGGAATTCATAACCATTTTTTCTTACAAAAGTTTTTTTTTTTAAAGAAAGATATCATGTTCAGGGTTCTTCAAAGCTTGTAAAAATAATGTGAATATTGCCTAAATTTACTTTCCAAATCTCATTGAGAAACTTCTTCTTGAGCTCTGTCGTTCCTGCCAAGGATTAAGATTCATCCGCGGTATATTATCGCTGTTGCAGTCTACGATTTGGTTCCTGAAAAAAGTAACAAAACTTTGAACAGAATTTAAAAAAAAAAAAATCTTTTAGCAAATTTAAATTAAGAACAATTCTATAGTCACTCCAATCCAATATAGAAAATGAACTACAAGACAATTAATTTTGGGGTATATACTGTATATACCAGCGTGAGTTATTAATGACTCTTTTGTTTCTTGGATTTGGGTAAATGTACTATTTCATTTTATTGTTTTTCTTAGGTTAGGTTACTGGGTTTCGTTGAATTTAGGTTAGGTTACAATGACTACCTTTATCTCAAAGTGGATTTATCCCATTGTCTACCTACACTATGAAAGCATTCAGAAGGGTTAATAAAATTTAGATGAGCGAGTTTGAATAGTTCTTGTCTTAGTAAAACAGCGCCATCTTGGAATGCTGGTTGACCTTGAAACTTGCAACGAAGTAACCTGATCTTCTTCATGTTTACAACTGAAAAAATGAAACTAAAACTCAAAGATAAGAAAGATCTGCAATTTCTATTTTTTTTCAGTGTATGTGTGGCATGTGGTCTCCGATTTTTATAACTCAAAACCACCTGTTTATAAGGTGCAATCACTGTATCAGAGTTGGCATCTGTGGTTGTCTCCACTTCGGAGATTATTAGGCTTTAAAAAGTGACGTATGAACAGATGAAGAACGCTCACCTTGATGAATTTGATTCAAGAGATTTGAAATGAGAAGTTCTGCACATTAAACCAACAAGACTTGAATTTAATCCGTGTTTTAAGACTTGCATAACTTATATCTGACATATTATAAATAAAACTTTCTGAATAATCATTGTGTTTTTATGAAGAACAAATAATCCGAATGTTTTATTTGTAATATGAACTGAATTGTAATTTATTTATTTATGGCGTTTAAACATTTTTGGCTCAAGCTGGAGAATTACCAACAGTTCTTTTTTTTTTTAAAAAAAAGAAAGAAAGTTAACGATGTATATATATTACTGTCATCTTAAGATATTTTAAATAGAGTTACAACATTGCCATACTATTAATATTATGCGTCGTAGTTCCATGGACAAATGTTTTTCTTTTACATTTCGAGATGGCACACTTTATACATTTGAAATCTCATATAAACGTATTTGCTAAATAGAGAGAGAAATTCAAAGGAAACAACAAAATTTGTGACAACTTGAATCTCTAACAAAAATTTTTGAAAGGTGTCTAAAAATAACAGAACATTTGAAGAGTTTGAACACGAAATTAAACTGTTACAGTAGATGATTTGATACAAATGAACTCTTAAATAAAATTGACTTATAGAACACTTAACTATTGAATATAATAGGTTTCCTTAATTTTATTATAGTTTATTCGTGATATTTGTCTTAAGATTATAACTTATTAACTTAATTAATGATTAGGATTAGTTCATTTATACGAAGTATTAATTTAGAATAACTTTCACTTATAAGGCGTCTTTCAGCCTATCTGACTCTTCTGCCAAATAATAATCCTCGCGTTATAAGATAATACGTATAGACAAAGTTTGTATGACACTAAATACCATCATTCACAAGTAAACAATAAAATACAAACTTCGAAACATGTCAAATATGTACGAAATGAGAATAGATGACACATTTCTAATCAATCTTTGATTAGAGTAGATTACCACAGAATTTTACTAAAACAAAATTACTGAACAAGGTAAGGTCAAAAAAAAAAAGAGATAAAAACAGCTAATGCTTTCTAAACGATATCAACATCTTCTTCCCACTAAATGTATCTCTAACGCGTAAGGATTGATGATGGTCCGATGAAGGTTAAATATATCTTAATTACTTTAGTTCTTAATTAGTATTAAGTAAGTATCACATCGTAGATCTTTGATTAAGTTCATTATCAAATCAAAACACAATGGTTTCGGTAAGTAATAGAAATGCAGTCATCTTCTTGCCCAGGGTGTTGATGGAGACACCGGAAACTTTGTTAAGCTAATGAAATCAAATGAATGGGAGGTCGACAACAACAGGAAGTCATTATTAATTTTCTTTTATTGAAAAATCTGGATGATTTTCGCGAAGAGCATATATTGCTCCTCCTTTATGGTGAAAGATAATGTGTGAAAACCATTGGGCAGTATAGAGGAAGACTGATCTAGGCCCGTTTTATAACTTCTTGGAAAATTAACTTTTTAGGGGATACGTTTTTATAGGGTTACTTACTCGGTTAAGAAGGGCACCGAGCGGCCGCTGTTCAATGATAGAGCTTCGGATTAGCATTCAATAGATCATGGGTTCAATCAAAGCGGCCGACCATCCTGACTAAGGTTTTTCCAGTGTTTTTTAATCAGTCGCACCAGGAAAATGAAGAATGGTACCTTCAAATTAAACCCTGGCCGACACCTTCCCTCATCCTTTCCACTCCCCTATCCCGGCCGGGGCCAATGCGGTTGATTCCCTAGATGTCACTTAGCTCTACATTACAACCCAACTTCCCTTCGATCAATTTTATTTGTAATTAGTTCTGTAATTTTAATTGTAATTAACTGATTTATCTTCGGCGCGGCCCGTCAACGAGTAGGGCATGGGCTGCAGCCCCCTTAATCCGGTCTGCGCTAAATCGTAGGAAATCAGCTTGATTTATAGCTTATTTCAATACTTAGAGCTATCTATACTCTCTAAGACCTACCTGCCTCTTCAAAAGAATTTATCGTTATTTCTTACTGGCTATTACAATTGAGGAGTTCAGGAGCCAAAGGATATAAGTGACATAAACGAATAAAAAAAAGCTCGAGGTAATCTTTTCTATATAACCCGAAATATATGTGACACAAAATTGTCATATTTTGTACAAAGAAACCTTGGACCTTAATGTGTCCATGTACAAAATATGACAGTTTTGTGTCATACATATTTCGGGTTATATATAAAAGATTACCTCGAATTATTTTTATTGGTCAATGTCAGTTGTATCACATGGCTTCTGGAGTCAACAATTAATAAGACTTAATAATAATTAATTAGTAACACCTACCTGACGTTGGGTTTCTCAAAAGCCGCCAACTGAATAGAGTGTACATTCTCACTGTTGTCACATAAAACTCGAGACAAACGTACTTTCTTTATTTCACTGATTTGGTCTTCAGTAATGCAAATAAAACATAAAACAATATTCTTTAGTATGTATAGTAAATACCATATGAATTACAAGACTATACAAAATATTGTGAAAAATTGCAATTTTGTTTAGAAAACAATATCAATAATAAAAATACATTATACTACATTTGTTCACATCTTTGCACAATAAAAGTGATCAAAATTGAAGCCCTTTGAAGTGTACAAAACGACCCCCGAAGATGTACACCACAGATCATAAAAAATGACCGATGGTCATATTTTCTATGTCCAACAAATCGCACATAACGCAAATATAACACTAATATTTGCTACGCTTTTAACAAGAACAATTTACATTTTATACATATCTCATATATGCTATAGGTGTTGTGAAATTGTGTACTTTTGGAATTTGGAAGACACTTTTCATGAATCTGATTGTACATAAACATATATTTTCTTCTGCATAATATCTAAGAATAATATTTTATGATTAGACGGAAACCAAAATAAAATACAGAAATGACACTATATTGAAGCAATTATTTACTGTTCCTCAAAAGAGATAAAGATTTAGAAAACACAATAATTACAGTGAGATCTTATCTATTAATACAAGTCTTATACAATCGAAAATCACCGATCGCAGATTCGCAGTTTCTGTTCTACACCAGCGGAGAAAGTAACACTACAAACAGTATTGGTTTCTCGTTTAAACGATCGTTTATTTGGCCGATCAATTGTGTCTAGAGTTTCAGTGCCAAGTCTAGATATGTCATGCACAAGGGCGCCCATCAGGGGGACTAGGGGGAGCCCCCCTAGCCACAGAAAATTATACCTATATGGCACAAAGTGAGGGCATCATGTCGTCAAAACGTAAAAAAAAAAAATAGAAGGGAGTGTGTGTACAGGGACTGTCCTTCCCCCCCCCCATGAAAATCACAACATGGGCGCTGCTGGCCATGCACATCCTTCTCTGTGGCTTCAAGAAGAGCCAAACTGTCGCTGCAATCACTTTAATTCAAACAGAAGAAGATCAAATTCCAGAAAATCAAATTAAGAATGAAACATTATCAGAGACATTTCTAATAGACTACAAAATTGAATTTTCTGAGAGTTCTAAAGACATATTAATAAGTTACGAACAAACATACTGATGGGTCAGATAATTTTTTTGCGTCACATTTAGAATGTCAAATTATGTGAGCAGGTAAATTTTGGCCAGTGGAGCGGAATTGATTTCAAAGATAATGATGACATAAAAGTCAAGTTTTGTCTGTGGAGATCTCCTTATGTTTTTAAAGTGATGAAAGTAATGGCAAGAAATAAACAGTAATGAATACTGGGTAGAAGGCGCTACCTGTTGGAGAATATATTCTTCATGGCTGCCATCTGGAAGTCCGCCATATTGAATCTCGATTGATTTTCTTAAACGGGATTGGAGTCATGTAATATGTCATTCTGGGCTACGATTTTACGGAAAAATACGTTTCTAAAGTAAGTTTTGCCGTAAATGTATTATTTTGAGATATGAGGGTATATAATACGAGGGTCGTCCAGAAAGTAAAAAAAAAAAAAAACGTTTGCGGACCACGCCTATCGCAGATCCCCCAGCACCGTGATTGCTTGTGCGTTAGTCAGGTCCCTTCCTCACCTCAGTGTGAGCCGAGTTTCGTTGCTGAGCGGTCACGTCTGTTGTTTCTGTCAGTGTTTCAAAATAGCAGCACCTATTGAAAATCTCGCTAAGTGTGAAATTCATGGTGTCTCGGATTTCCTTCTTGGCTTGGCAAATCCTTCTTCCAACGAAGGAAGAACCAATGTGCATGACGAGAATCGGAGTGGCAGGCCATCCCTCGTTACAGATGACTTGAAAGAAAGAGTTGAAAAAAAAAAGATCAGGAAAACAGGCGTTTCACTTGAGCCCCTTAGATGAATCTTTCCCAGAAATTTCAAGATCTCTCTTACATGAAATTGTCACAGACCACCTTTGGGTTTGGAGGGAAACAATTTGCAAATTATAAGGACCTCAAAGAAGCAGTCACGTCCTGGCTCAAGTCATTGGCGGCAGAAAGTAGTCTACAACAGCAGTATTGAAAAACTTGTTCCTTGTTACAATAAATGCCTCGACCGCTACGGCTAATACATTGAAAAATAGAGTAAGGACCGGTAACATTGTAAATAAAGCATTGTAATGATATCTTTAGTTGGTTATTAGTTATGCCCAATCGTTCTTCGCTTTCTGGACGACCCTGAAAACACCCATTTCGTTTTGAAATAACGAAGGAAATTATTGAGGAACGTATTTCAAGTAAAACTTAATAACATACATATTACACGACCCCCTCCCCGTTTAAGAAAATCAATACGGCAGTGATAAACATACCCACCAACATGTAGCGTCTTCCACCCAATACCCATTACTGTGTAATTGATTTTCATTTCGTTCAGCAATTTAAAAAGCATAAAGGAGATTTGCACATTTTTTAGTCACTCTCTACAGACAGAATTTGACATTTATGTCATCAATATCTACCAAAGCAACTGTGCTCGAATGGCCTTTGCATGTGCGTATCCCTTGGCAAGCTAACCATGACTTAAGCAAAATACACATAATTTTTATCTACCCCATCAGTATATTTGCTTGTTAGAAGTGTGGGACACTGTGATGTTTGTGGTATTAGGATGGTTCTGACTTATTTAAATACACCAAAAGTGTTTAATGTCTAGATTTAGTAACAGATTAAATTGAGAAAATATTATATTTAAGAGTAAATTGAAACCTACAATAGTTTTATTTTAATTGCAAAACGGGAAGTAATTTTAGAGCGACTTTTGTATTAAGGATAAATCCAGAATTAGCTGTTAAAAAAGTACTTACCATTTGTAAACGAATGAGGTTGCCCAGCTAATTCGTAAAAGAAGCGATCGCCTCTCTTCAACCGAGCAAACTGATCACCAATAATCCACCTAAAAGTTGGGCCGACCATACCGCCATCTACTGGGTTTTCTGACACTCCTGCTATGTATAAGTCGATGTCGTCTACACTTTCATAAAGATGTTTGAACTTATCCACAATCTAATAAAAAAAAAGAAGAAGAAAAGCAAAGTAAATGAAATCTCTTGTAAACTAATTACGTAAATCTTTTTTTTTTTTCAAATTGGCAATTCTTTATTAATGGGTGCAAAATAATTGATGGTGCACTCCTGACACCCAAACAAGAAGAAAATTCGAAATATGCGTCGTTTTGAGTTACAAGCGTTCAACGTGACGGCAGCATAGTCACAAATGACGTCATATCTTGACAAGTAATGACGTAGAAGCGGGATCAACCTAACGAATCACAATCGACGTAGTGGACAATAAATACATTTTTAAGTTATGTTTGTGATTGGCGAATACTGGTTAGAAGGAATTTATATACATAACCTATGTAAATACTAGAAACTACCAATCGTAAACATCTTGTATACATTTTTTTTAAATTATAGAAGGTGAAAGTAGTTTTACCTCCACAGGAATCTCCCGATGCAGGTCATCAAAATTCGTTGCTTTAGGCAAGCCTACATGTTCTCTGTAAGCATTGTAGCCAGGTAATCCGTGGTCTCTTCCCCTTTGAATATTCATACTTACCAAGTCCAAACCAATTTTCTGACTTCCTTGGAATAAGTGTCGAGTAACCTAGAAGCATAAATATGTCTCACAATTAATATGGCATGGAAGACACGGTTCTAAATAGATTTTTTTTTTACATAGAATGCCAGAGGTAAACAAGGTTTAGATTTTACAAATGAGTTTGTGGAAAGTGATTAGTGTTATATGTTGTTTATCGCATCCATAGAAAGTCTACACTTTAGCATATAATCTTTTTCTATATCTATCCAAAGCAGGTACACTCAATATGCACACTGCGATCGGGTTCTTAACATACATCTTAATTTTCTTATAGGATGAAATGGCAGCTTTGATGTAAGCACGTCACATTTGAGGGATATCGTTCATCGATGATCACACTTTCCGGAGTACGAATGGGAAAGGTAGCGGTGAGGGCGTTAGTTGAGGTATCATTTTGTCATGTGTCTGGTGAAAAAGAGAAAATCCCTGGCTAGTTTCACTTAGGATATTTGTGTCTCCCCACTGCCAATCTTAAATCCGCGATCTTACAGACTGAATGCTAGAGACTGAATGTTTATTCTCATATTTTCCAAGCGGAAGTATGTGAGTCGGTAGAACGTTGACTTCAAATTTGAAAGGTCATGAGTTCACGTCCAGTGACCACCCATCCTGACTTAGATTTTCCCTGGTTTCTCTTGACTGAACCAGCCAAATGCTTAGATGGTACCTCGATTAAGACCACGGATGAGTGCTGTGTAAGATGGACTCTGAGCTGCTTTAGTTAAATAAAATGTGTTGTAGTGTATTTTTCTGATTCAAAATTATGTTGGGAGAAAAATGGCTACCGGAAAATACCTTTCTATGTAAATCCTTGATAGGATGACTCCTCATATAAATCCAGTGCGAAAACTTACGATATCATGAAGAGTTTTGTTAAAGATCTGATTTGAAAAGGTTCTAATTGGTTTAAATGTAACCTTGTGATTGGTGCTTGAAATCGAGACAAGGAGGTGGAAGGGGGCACAAGCCATGCTTGGGTTTATGTGCGAGTTTGTTTGACTTTATTGGTATGAGAGGACTCTATGTTAAGTTTTCCAACGAAAGTTAAAGAATACAGGGATTGTGAAATTTCGATGTGGAAAAGAAACCCTAAATTTCTGAAAGTGGTGAATTGTTTCTCGTAACTGATTACTATCAGGAGATTTTGTGTATGAATAGAAATAACGTTTTATTGTGAATATACACACGAATCCATTTTCATGAATTTGTGGAACGGTAATTCCTGGTTAACAAGAATGATCGGAAAAGAGTGAAATGAGGATAGTGAGGGGAAAATCCTTACAGTTAAATTGTTCGGGAAAAATAACAGTGAAGTTTCTGTGACTGATTGTCCTCTTTTTGAAATACTAAAATACCATATTTAGTGAAAACCTGCAGTATCTTTTGAGAAAGAGGTCGTATCCTTTAAAATTCTAGTTTGAAATAAAATTTTGTGTAATAAAATTTTATTAGAATGGTTCATGATAGTTTGCGGATTAAATGAAAGGAAAAGCAAACGAAAAAGGAAGTTTTGAAAATTTTGTCTAATGACAAGGTATGTATTTAAGTTATTTCTTTGATTTGATTATAGAAAATTGCTTGTTTTGGTTAGTTAAATTTTCCTTGGTTGTATAATCAAATACTCTTCTTTCTTCAGAAAAAGGTGAATATATTAACAGGTTATTTTTGTTAATGAATTGTTCTTTTATAATTGTTTTCCTCCTTGGGTTATAAATATTGCCCAGGAACGTGAGTGTCATATTTTGTGATTTTCTAATATTCACGAAAAGAAAGAAACTTAAGAAATAAAAGCTTTATTTTAAATTTTTAAAATATTTCTCATGTTTTCCTTTGAATTTAAACTTCAGGAAAACCTTTTATTTGTAACATCGAGGTTGAGTATTTTCTTTAGGTGTTACCAGAGAGGCCTACTTAAGGAGACTTTTATACCAGGTAATTGGTTAATAAGTGATCAATTATTCCAAGGAATATATGATGAGGATATTGCTAATAGATAATATGCCTCATACTAAATTTCTGTTATCCTCTACGTCCATATTCTTGATAACGAGAATTTTTGGTGATGTCTTAAAATGGTAAGTAAATTGCTGGATAAGACAACACACATTACAGTGTGCACGGAACAGCGTAACAATTACAAATGTTATCTGCAAAAAATACTCTCTTGTCTATCTAAGAAATCGGTGGTCAGTATTCTTACCAGTTTATATCAGTCACATTTGCGAGAACCAGCATCCTCTAAACGAGAGCTAGGAAGCATATATTCTATTGATAATAGCACTTTTATTGTTAACAATAATAGTGAAATGTATGACAACAAATGTACATAATCTTCAGAGACTATAAAGTTGTTCCAAGAAATTGGAGAAACTTATCTGTCCACATGTTGGACAAAATTATGGAAACACCGGTCGAAGTCGGAACGGTGTTGGTCCATCTTTATCACACAATACAGCTTGAATTCTGGACGCAATAAACCGATACAAGCCCTGAATGGTGGTGAGTGGAATTTGAAGTCATTCTTCATGCAGCACAGCTCAGGTAGACATGAAGAAGATGGAAATTGACACCGAACTCTGGTTACCAAACAGCCAACAGAGGCTCGACGATATTCAAGTCAGTGGACTGGGAGAATCTTGAACCTCATCAGCATGCTCGTGAAACCACTCTTGAACAGAGACAGCAATGTGAATGGGGGCATTATCATCCTGGAATATGGAATTCCCGTCTGGAAGTAAAGTTTGCTCCTTTGGGTGGACCTGGTTACCTAAGTTCTCTGTGACCTGTTGTGACAATCTGCATCCATTCAATCTTTAAGTTTTGCAATATGTTTTGATATGATCTTATAGGTAAATGTTGGGACATTTTTTTGTTTTGAAAAATCCTCGAAGACTGCTTTTCCTTTTGAAACCCTTTTTTTTTTTCTGGAGCGACGAACGAGAGCCACCCAAGCTGCTATGGCCAGCCGAAGCGAGTGACATACAGTATTTATTGCGGGTCATAAGGACTCTTTCTCGCCTTACCCAGTTTCGCTTTTGGCAGAAAAGACCAGAAGAACCTTTTTTGGGATGGGCACTTGAAACAAAACCGAAGGTGACGGAATTTGAGAGAGAAGAGGAGAGGGAGGAAGGGGACACACGAAGGAGGGAACACACGAAGAATCAGGGCAGTTGTAGTATGTCAGTGCTGGGGGACAGTTTCTAATTTTTTTGGTGAAAAGGAGAAAAAAACTTGAATTATTTTGTTATAATGTGTCGTTCTTATTTTAATATGTCTTGCTAAGCGCTGATTGTGTGACCCGTCCGTTTGTGTCCCTGCTTCGTCGATGAACTCGCTATGTATGTTTCCGGAACGCTATAATAACATTTGTGCAATGTGCCTTATATTGACACCTCGAGTGTACTCCTCTGGAAATCTGCAATAGGTTCTGTACCCGCCTGCAGCACAGAAGACTCTACGAATTCCTTCATTATACCAGGTAGGATCGTTTGATATAATTCTGCTGCCAGTCCGAAGGCCCAAATTCAAATATTATGCAGGATGCATCTCACGGACCCCTCAGCATTTGATTAACTGCACAAGAGAATGGATACTTTCGGCTAACTACATTTTTTTTCGATACCTCAAGAAACGACCATTCGTTTTGAGGGAGGCGATGCAGCACATCGCACTGGATTGCAATAACTGAAAAACTAAATCAATTCAATTTTTTTTTCTCAGAACCTAAAAGATAATTCCGCTAGCACCATGGGTGAATCAATCAGAAAAACAACGTTAATATTTTTTTGGACACCAAAGCGGTCCCCAATACTCTCCAAGGGCTGCGTCATGAATTGTTGGCGTGTATGTGTGTGTGTCATAGTAACTTCCAGAAGTAGGAACGTATCTTCGGAATCTGTTTAATGTTTTATCAAACTGTGCGCTGTAACAGCTATTTACATAAATATTTTGCCTCTGGTTTAGTCAGAAATTTTGGTACATTGTCGCAGTATGAAGTATCATGCAAACTGTTGCATGCAAGCATGTTATTTACCGGTATATCACACAGAATAATGAAGAGCCAAAAGAATACTGGCCAACCATTGCATTTAAATAAGCCGAGAAACGCGGTCATGCATAACATCGTAATGTCAATTTCTTCCCAAATAATTTGTAATTATTTGTGTATATCATCTTCTTTTGCTTGTAATCTCGTTTCGAATGCGACAGCAGCTGCGTATAAATTCTTGTATGTACGCGAACATTCCAGTATTTTATTTGAATCTATATGTATTGGCTGATATATAATATTTTTGTAATCGTGGGACTTCTTGTGGGACCCAGGTGATGGCACTCCGTGAAAATGGAGCAGTTACCGTTTCACTGTTCCTGTGACCGAACCGTGTAATGTGACAAGGGGGCTGCCGAATACCATGAAATAGCACCCCAGACAATAATAGAGCCGCCACCATTTTTGACAGTCGGGGGGAGGGGGGATAGTCCACATCGTATGCTTGTCAGACCAACATCTGTCCAGTGGTGAGAAAGACGGTAAAGAGTGACTCGTCCGACCACACAACACGTCGTCAGTCCTCCAACGTCCAGTTTTTGTAGTCATTGCCCCATGCACGTCGCCTTTGAGCATTCTTGTCTGCTATTAGGGGCTTGGGAGTAGAAACACACCCATGGATACCTATTTTATGCAGCTCCCGCCTCACTGTTTTGGATGACACTGGGTGTTTAGGTGCAGATTAAGTTCTGTAGTAGCTTTTCCGGCCATTGTTTTCTTCTGTGACGTCACAATTCGCTTCAAGTGCCGGTGGACCCTATCCTGAAGCTTCGTCTTTTGACCACTATTGTGCTTCGCCGACTCTGTTTTACCGTGCACTGCGTATGCTTTCATGACTTTAGAGACCGTACCTTGTGTCGCACCGCATATGTCGCTGTTTTGCTCACAGATGTTTCAGCTAAACGGGCACCTACAATTAGACCTGTTTGAAACTTCAACTGGTCACTCATCATAGGTCCACAACCACACTGCCATCCTACCTGCAACAAGCAAGAGAAGGTTGATTTACGCGGTGTTACTAAGCACAGTTACAATATGTCCCACTTTTGACATATTTCCATTATTTTGTCCAATGCCTATAACGCAACCTGTAAAAGTATTAATGCGATACTCGTCGGGTGGTTTCACCTTGAAAGTATGACCGTCAAGATAGGTAACTTCTTTTACATTCTTGTGCTGGTGGTTGCCGTGCTTCCAGGCAATTTCTTAAAAAAAAAAGTATACTGCTCGCAGATGAGTCAAAGCGTGATTAACATCGGTAGTTTTTTTTTACTGTGAACATATTCATTCTGATACCAAGTCCCGTAGTCCAGTCGGAAGCATCGCGGACTTCAAGTCGGCAATGGGAAGGAACATAATGTACGAGTAGAGGGTACAGTTTTCGAGAAAATAGCTGGGGACACTCAGACTCACGGGAAGCTTATTATTTTAATGTTATAGATGACACATTTACTTTAGAAAGAGATATGATGGAGAGAGGGCAGGGGGACAATTCGCCTGCTAGTGAACATGATCCAAACGATTCGTTACAAATAATATATTATGTCTGACAACGAAATTCTAGGAGTGTCGTATAACCAACATGCTGTGCTATGCACTTGGTAACAAATACAGAGTACGGTTCAATATATGCTTTAAATAATTACTCTTCATTCTAAATGAAGTTACTTATGAAACAAGAAGAGATTACACTCTGATACTTTTAAAGGGTGATACAAACTGATAGCCTGTCCTCTTGTGAGTAATGCAAACAAAGAGCAAAGTTTTAACATCTCTGTAGACAGATAATTTTATCTTTTCTGGCTGGGATTCAACTTACTGCAGAAACCCCACCGTTAGTGAATTAGAGGTTTGAGGCATAACGACGAATGTGTTGCAGCAGCGCTGTTAGTGGTTTGTCGGTATAGGAGTTCCGCAGCGCTTCAAAGTTAACAAGCCTCTAACGGGCTTTAGAGGTGCCACCTACGCCATTCGAAGCGCTACTAGTGGCCGCGAAAGAAGGCAGAACAAGAGACTAGTATAAATTATGTTTTTTAACAGAGAGTTCTGTAAATTTATCTTAAATAGAGTCTGTGAATTACGACTTCTTCCTCACGACGAGGAAGAAGAAGTCGTGATGAACAGACTCTAATTTTAAAGAGAAACTTTTGTACTTACACTTTCTGTAAAGAATCTATCACATTGTTGAGAACTAGAAACGGTCATTCCGCGCAAGACGGAATCAAAATTTCCTTCAGGCCCAAGATGACGTGGGTTGAGAAATTCTGGCCATAATTCGGTAGAGGAGTTAAAAGTTCTTCCCTCGTCGGTCATCCTAAATAAAATCAAATGAAGTCTTTACTTTACTTGTTACGCATTTAATATACGGTATCATCAATTAACAATTTGTTTTAAAATAAAATATTAGAAATATTTAAAACAGAGTCTATAGTTGTGGTTACAATCTAATTATGTAGACTACCTCCCATCTAGGAACTTAAATCTATATACTTCTAAGAAAATTGTTGCAATCAGCTTTATCTCACAATAACGAATTTTGTGCAGGATCTCGTATGTAAGTACAGTACCTAGGTAAACCTTCACAGCCAAAATTATAGGTGCTGTCGTTAACAAGAGCATCGGAGAAAGATGGAACGTAGAGAGCAAGTAAATCGAATTCAAAGTACGGAAAATGTCTTTTCTTTTATAAACTTTTACATATATTGAAAACAAATGCCCATTAAGGTGAGAGAAGGTATGATGACAATGACTGCCATCTAGAAAGCGGCCACCTTGACTATGCTTCCAAATCCTTAAATAATAAGTGAGCCATGTGACATCAATCTGTGCTGGAATGTTCCAAGAAACTTAATGGTGAATTTAGTTTTGGCATAACTCTCATCCTGTACGACAAAATGACACTTAAAAATAACCCGTCGAATGTATGAGTCAATTGATGAAGAAACATTTTTTTTTTTGTTGGAACAGTTTAATGAACGAAAAGCAAATGACTAGAGAAGAGGTTCCGTTATGTTGGGAAATATGATCTTCATGGCCGTAACATGAAGTGCACTAGACAGTTTTAAATGCATTAACGGAAAATGAAGTACCAATCTCCAAAAGCCCTAATGCTAAGTGAAAGTGGGTGGAGTTCCTACGTCAGAAGTGGGTGGAGCTGAACGCATAGTTCGTCAATATGAAAATGAGCAAAGGTGGATTATACGTTGCTCAATTATATTAGTAATTAATTTATTTGTACTTACTCGACTTTCCCGTGAATCAGAGAATGGCCAAATCTATATGCTGCCGTACCAAATGCATTAACTATTGATGGATTTAAATTTTCGTCATAATCGTTAGTAGATCCATGAGGATTTGGCAAAATACCTTCGTGGTGCATGAATCCATAGCCTATAAAGCAAAGAATAGAATCAGTTATTGGTGGAAGTTAGTGAAAAATGAGATTAGTTGTGGACTCCAGAAGCAAGGATACAAGTGACATTAACGAATAACAATAACTGAGAGGTAATCTTTTATCAATAACCCGAAATATATGCGACACAAAGTTGTTATATTTTGTACATGGACACATTAAGATCCAAGGTTTCTTTGTACAAAATATGACAATTTTGTGTCACATATATTTCGGCACTTGTATCCCTTGGCTTCTGAAGTCGACATATACTCCTTCGTCGTATAGTTTACTGTCGTTTTCAATCTAGTTGTCAGGAAACCATTTCCAATGATCCTACTTAGATCGTTTGTTTCATTTTCACCTAACTATACGCCTTCGTACGTAGCTTGTAGCCTCCAAACTGGTTAGAATCAGTCTTCCATACTTCTCTACTTTTATCGACACCTTTTTCTTCTTTCTTACTCTTATTTTCTATTCTTTGTTATGTTCCAGTTCTTGAAGAAGCTACCAGCAAAGTAACGAAACTTTCGAGAGAATGTAACTGTTGATTTTCACGTAGAAACGGACACTACCTCGTATATAGTTAAGAGTGAACATCTCCTCTGTTAATTTTTGCATACAGTTCCTGCTCAACATTCATGGGCGTCGCTAAGGCGGAGCCAGGGGGGCGAGGACCCCAAAATATCTCTTGGCCCCTCAGTGGGCCCCCAACTCTAACAAAACAATTTAAATTTTTTTTAAAAAGTAGAGCACAAATAATAGTGTTTGCATTTAATTCCCATGTTTTAAACTTTCGATTAGTACGCTGTGACAGTAAAGTGTTATTGCCCCAGTTTTACCAAGTTTGTGATATTCGTCTCTGATATTTTTGTGATACTGCTTCTGTAACTATTTGAGCCTTGCAGGAATTAAATTAGAAGGAGACGCCCATCCCAACCCCTACTTTGAAAACAAATTGAAGCCGAAAATGGCCACCGCCCGATTGATTGTATGTACCGCGTTTCTCAATGTAATTCAGTAAAGTGTCTTATACAGCCTTGCACGTCATATGCCAGGTGTATGAGAGACTAAATTATGACAATTTTTTTTTCTCGAAATGAACGAAGCGTTTTGAAGGCTGGCTATCCCTTCTCGCACGTCTCGACAAAGGCGATATCGCGCTGAGGGAAATTCATGCATAGACACAAAATAATGCCAAGTGAGTGAAGATGGGTTAATTAAAGCCAGGTTATGTCTCATCCACTGTATCTTGCCATTGCGATATCGGCACATTCTAATTCCCCCCTTGCGCTACTGCGAACAGTTCCCTCTTCTTCACCGATTTTCTACTTTATACTCCATTAATCCGCGACGCTTACATTTTTCAATATTAACGAATTCCAAAAACACTTACCTTATAATTTCTCCAGCAAAACTTACCTTTTAGTTTGCCTCTCTGCGGAATTAGTAACTAATTTACCCAAGTTACAGCGTAGTCAACATTTTTTTCTGCTTTAAATATTTTTTAGTTAAATGAAGGAAAATTTAATGACTTGGAAGGCCTCTGGACAAGATGAACTAATGATGCTTTGTCATTACCTTCCTCTGGATGAGAAGTAGAGATGAAAGGGACACATCCACGTCCTGGGCGGATTTTGCACCCATGAAGCTGTGTCAGTCACATTCGCAGAAGGACTACCTAATGAGTACGGCTATCCAGGTGGGCACAGTGAATCCAGGAGAATAGACCTATCACTTTATTTCTCCTCCGTAATAATATCGATAAAATCCCTCACTTAATTTTTTATGGGGTTTTTAAATTTTCATTTATTTATGGTCTTTAGGTAATTTTCACAAGTAAGTACAATCCCGGCATTTGCATGGTGTGACAAAAACAACTGCGTCAGAATGGGAGACGCTAGCGTCGTTCCCAGAACCTTCGTATTCATAATTCAATGCTCTACTAATTTAGCTACGATGGCTTGGTGTTAGCTGGCTTTGTTAATGTGGACCATATTGTGAATTTCTTGGTACTGTTTAATATTACTTCCTTATCTTTTCATCAGTACTTACTGATTTCAATGTCATTTATATAAAAGCTCCTGTGTTACCAGTTTTTCCTAGGATTTTTTATTCTTGGTATTCATCAGTCTTACACAGTTAACGGCTACAGATCTCAATATTTTTCATTGTACAGTGTTTATTCTGCTAGAATTTTTCTATTCACTAGCCCACGTTCCCTAATAAACAAATTTAAGTGTAATAACATCAGATATAGAAACTTCATATAAATATTATCTGTATGAAAAGCAATAGGGATTGCGTGGTTTTCTTCCTAACGCAAGATGGCGGATGGCCGTACCGCAAGATTGTTGGTCCGCCATTTTTACCTTCACAATTTGATAGCCCGGGCGTCTGCTTCTATTCTAATTCCTACGTGATTTGAATGCACCCATTACGTGAGTTGTTATTGTGTAGCGATTCGCGATAAGAGATCGATGGTTGTTCTGTACGATGAGTTGAATACAATAATTGTTGTGTGTAAACACATGCAGCCTGTAGGGCCTTAAACATAAGACAGTACTGGGCGAAGTGAGTAAAAACGAGTAAATACTTAGTGCGAAGTATTTATTTAAAATAGGCACGTATAAGTGAAGAAACAGAGAGTATATTTTCCATCAGGAGTAAATATTTGTGCTTTGAAAGTAAATGCTTCTGTGGTAAGTAAATGCTCGGAACTTAGAGGCATTTACTTAAATAATTTTTTATTCACTTCACCCTGTAAATAGGATTGTCTACAAATTAAGGAGTAAAATAATTAGGCTGTTATTGATTAAATTAGTCACCGTAATCATAAAAAAATCAATAAGTCTTCTAACGGACAACACTTCTCAATTTGTGTGTATTGTACGTTATCGGTGAGTTCGTCTTATTATATTTATTTCCCCTTTTGCATGCAGGGTTATAACTTATGTGGACTTTACTGCAAATAAGCATTCACGTTCTTTGAATGTTTGTTTGATTAGCATATTTATGAACTCAGATAATTTGTCTAATTCTAATTTAACAGATTTCTTCCTAGTGCTGAAAATCGCACTACGAACGGTGCAAGTTAAAGAGTTCTTACATATCTGGTGTAGTAAAAAGTAATCCATTATTTTTGCATGACATTGAAGGCTTGACTTACCATAGTTAGAATGATCCGATTTAGGTCACATATGCGCCGTTTTGTTCCATAACGTGTTGCCATTTGGAAGGTAATATCATGATGTCTCTCTCATAGAAGCCCTTGTCCCTATTGGCAAAAAATTGAGACAGTCGATGTTCACAAGCCTCTCTTGACGCGAATTTTGCACCAGCAAACGTGTTCGCCATGGACAGGAACAGATGGTAATCACTCGGTGCCAGGTCCGGACTATAAGGTGGATGCATAAGAACCTCCCAACCAAGCTCCCGGAGCTTCTGGCGAGTCACTATCGATGTGTGTGGCCTGGCGTTGTCCTGGTGGAACACAATGCCTCTCCTATTGGCCAAAGCTGGGCGCTTCTGGGCGATTGCTGCCTTCAGACGGTCCAATTGTTGACAGTATAGTTCCGAGTTAAGGGTTTGGCCGTAGGGGAGCAGCTCATAGTAGATAATTCCCTGCCAATCCCACCAAACACACAGCAAAACCTTCCTGGCCGTCAATCCTGGCTTGGGCACCGTTTGCGCCGGCGCACCGCGCTTCGACCACGACCGTTTTCGCGTGACGTTGTTGTAAGTGATCCACTTTTCATCACCAGTCACCAACTGCTTCAGAAATGGGTCGCTTTTGTTGAGATTCAGCAGCGATTCGCAGATGGAAATTCGGTCCATGAGGTTTTTTTGCGTTAACTCGTGTGGCACACATACATAAAGCTTCTTTGTGTATCCAGCCTTATGCAAATGGTTCCACACGGTTTTTTGTGCAATGTTTAGCTCTTGGGCAATCGAAACAGTGCTTACATGACGGTCGGACGCGACAATGTCCATGATTTTATCGACATTTTCGACACTTGGCCTTCCAGTGCGTGGTACATCTTTGACGTCAAAATTAGCGGCACGGAATCGACGAAACCAAAATTGCGCGTGATTGGCTGTTACAGTATCAGGACCATAAACGCTATTCACATTTGTAGCCGCCTGGCTTGCGTTTTCGCCTTTATCGAAGAAAAACTGTAAAATATAGCGTATTTTCTCTTTGCTAGTGTCCATGTTGACGTGCACTCACACAACACTGAGTCAACTCATCACAACTATCTGAACAGTGTTTGTAGTACGCAATCTCATCGTTTGAACGCCATCTCGTTGAACCCGATCGGACTTATACAACGCGAGCTACAGATCACTGAAGCCATCTATTGGCAAAATAATGGATTACTTTTTACTACACCAGATATAACGCTAAGACGGTTATATCGGTAAGGCACGAAAGTATTGGCGGGAATATATCTAATTGAAACAGTGTTAAACATTGTTCATTTACTTATTATGCATGTCATTATTATTATTATTTTACAAACGAAACACTGCAAAATTTTTAAATAATGGATGCTCCTTATACTTAAAAAATGTTAATATTTAGCATCAATGCTACAAAAAAAAAATCCACAGCCCGCCTCGTTGCCCCCTTCCCCCCCGATTTCTTGTCTAGCGACGCCCATGTCAACATTTGACTTTACTCTTCAGCCATCGACTGGAGCTCTACGTAAAAGAAGAGATAGAAGCTAGGACAGTTGATAAAAGAAACACTGATTGGTCCAGTGTGTCCTTCATTTTGTACGGCATCTTTTCTCCTCTTCCGTAGAGCTCCAGTGGATGGCTTGAGTAAAGCTGAAACATTGAATAGGAACTGCCGAATTTAACAGAGGAATTGTTTACGTATCGTATAATGGCGATGTCTAAGTTAATTTAGTACAATTTGGAATTGTTCTACCCCGATGCGTAACATGTTGATATGACAATGCTTTGATGTATAAATTTATTTCCACATACAGCGTAGGTAACAATATTTGAAGCTTGTTCGCTGTTTCTAATGCCAACAAATTCCGCAGTGTGGCAGAAGCTAAGACGAAGGTGCTGCCCTCTGTAGCAGTTATCCCGAACTGTTTGCTGGTGGGTTTAATGTGTTTTGAAAGGACGACGCTTTTTATACAACTATTGTATATTATTTCATGATGCAAGTTATACACTAACGGTACGTATATTGTCTAATTTATTTTTAACGTTGTTTGGACACCATTTTTATTTTATAATTCTAAATTACAATAGCACACACCACGAACATAATGTTTGAAAAGAAAATGCTATGATTTACCTATAACTTGTGGTATCCATTCATTATATGTAATGTGTTGAATTTCTGCGATGATTATACGTCTTGTTTCTTGATACAACTTTTCGTCATCCCAATGAGGGTTGAGGTTTGAGAGTATGCCGGCTATTCTATTGTGTTCCCTCAGCCAAACGACATGTAAAACAGCTAAACCAGGTTGAACATTTGCTCGTGTATCGCCTTAAAATCAGAAACAATAAAAAAAGTTACATCTTGACAATTTTTCTTTAGATAGCAAGTACTTCAATTAGACTGTATTCAAATCTAGTTTTATTAACATTTGTTTACTCGCTTAAGGTTAGGGTAAAGTAATGTTCTGTAAAACTAGATGGCAGCACTTAGTGTGTCTAATGTATATTGTTTCTTCTACGAAATTGCAATGCTGCTCTTACAAATTCAAGTCTAGAGAGTTCATACTTTCAGAGAAGAACGTTCATAAACTTTTCATGAATTTTATGCCTGAATCCATGCCTTTTTCCTTGTTCATTGCTAACAGAACTTTATTGTTGTAGGTTTGTGTATTCACCGCAACAATTGTCTAATTTCAACAATGAACAAGAGCGAAAATAAAAAATAGCCACGGACACATGATTATGAACTCTCTTCTTTGAAAGTTTGAACTCTCTAGGCTTGAATTTCAAGGAGTGGCGTTGCAAATTGTATACAACCGAAAAATACATTAGACATACAAAGGTATTGCCATCTAGCGTTGATGGTCGTTACTTCACATTAACCTGAAATAAGCACGTCATTTCTTCGGGTATTGGATTTTACTGGGCCAATTTGGTTTCAAGATGCTGGTCACGTTCAAGGATGCGACTGAGAAATTTCGCAGTTGAATTCCTGACACGAAAACAATAAAAATAATTTATATTCATTATGTATCAAATTCTACTTGATTTTTTTTAGATACATGATGTCTAACTTGGAGCATAAAATTTCTCTTTAACAGTGTTGCCAACCTCACTAAAACTGATTTTTATTAATGTCACTACGAAGACTTATTGGGTATTTAGTATGCGCTCCTAATGATGAAAATCCTATGCTCATCACAGCGTGCAGTGTTGCCACCTATGAATAATATACGAGGTGACATTTTTAATATGAACATTTTCAATGTTTTCGAACGAGGAATCAAAAGTATCTCCAACCAATCCCTTATCATATGTATTACTTCATTAGATCAGAAATTAATCAGCACTGTATTAAGTAGTAGTGAAAGATCACTTACCTGTCATAAAACAAGGATCTTCATTCGATCCTCCTGGACAAGATCCTTCAGGCGACTGAGGAGGATATTCCTTATCAAATCTCATCTGTGACAAAAGCTTTCCTCCAGTCTGTTGCCTTAATGTCTTAGCTTGTTCATCATTGTGGCCATAAATCATAGAAGCATCAATAAAGGAGGTTAACTGGTTTATCTATTGAGGAAAATAGAAGAAATGAGAAGAGCGAGATGTCACGAAAGCAACAAGACATATGTCGACCCCAGAAGCCAAGGAATACAAGTGACATTGTCCAATTAAAAAGAAGTTCGAGGTAATCTTTTATATATAACCCGAAATATATGTGACACAAAATTGTTATATTTTGTACATGGACACAATAAGGTCCAAGGTTTCTTTGTACAAAACATGACATTTTTGTGTCACATATGTTACGAGTTATATATAGAACTCGCTTTTGCTTAGCTGGGGGCTCTGCCCCCAGACACCCGCCGGTGGCTACGTCCCCGAACTTGTGGTTTTACGCCCCCAGATCCTAACGTAATTTTTATCGTAACGTTAGCTCCAATTTTTCAGACTGTGCATTATTTATACATATATATTTATACCTTTGGCGGCCATATTGGATTCAAAATGGCGACATTTTGGTCATCTTGTTTTCTCAAATAGGAAATGGGTCGTGTGACATATCAAACAATAAGGAAATGTTCCTGGTGTCAGATTTAACCAGTCTGTTACGTTAGCAAAGTTACCTTAACTTAAAGTGTGGTGCTAGATAAATATAACAAAAACACGGCAAATTTTCTGTGAAGATAACTTCGTCATCATAACAGGTAGGCCATATCTAACACCCGAATGCTTTTTAGGACACATTCTTACGTTGTTTGATATGACTCTCTTTTGCCTTTTGACAAAAATGACCTTCATCCAATCTGTTGGTTTTTAAGATGACGGACGCGTTAATCATGTACTGCAAAATGTAACCCCTTCCCACAATTTCACATTTGTGTACTAGGATGTTTCATTTTCTTGTCGGTTTGGCGTAGACTCTACCACTGAGCTACCGCGGCTCGGCAAGTTACGGGTGTACTCAGGACTTTGGATAGGTGACACACCAACTAAGGATCTCTCCAAGCATATCCTTTTCGCGACAAACAGATGCGCCAGCAGCTACAATGGTCTATACTCGTAATTTCAAAAGATTGTGCCACTTCATTCGTAACCACACCCACAAACACACAGCAGAGACGTTGCTATGGTTACATTGTGACGTTTCTCATACTAACAAACTCTATGGCTTATGGAACTCGCAAGTTCATCGCCGCAGTAACAAACGTTCGCTATTGGGTTCTATCCTGGACAACATCAAGCCAGTTTTCATCACGAACACCTACTTCTCGAAGATCTCTTCTAATATTGTCCTACCAACGTCGTCTCGGTCTTCCCAATGGTCTCCTTCCATCCGGTCTTTCAACCAGGATAGAATATAATCTTTGTTTTTCCCCATCCGACCTACATGACCTGCCCACCTTAGTCGTCGGGATTTCATTATTTTTACAACATCGGGTGAATCGTACAGTCCGTGGGGTTCTTTATTATGCAGTCTCCTCCATTCTCCAGTCAACTCGTCCCGTTTCGGGGCGTATATCTTTCTCAAAACCTTATTTTCAAACACACGTAATTTATGTTCGCCTGCTAGGGTCGTACTCCATCCAACTTTCGCAACTGTAAAGTATTACCGGCAGAATAACCGTTCTGTACATTTTCAATTTCAATTTTGTTTTATTTGTGTTTACGTGTAGATCTATCTCATAGCACGCTTCTACTAGCGAGGGAACATTTCTAAGTGTTCAGTCAATATTAACATGAAATATTTTTATTGTCTTTATTCGATCGTACATATACCGGAAATAACATTAAAAGACACACGATCTGCCATATTTTTATGTAATAATTATTTTTGAAATTGGTCATATTTGCAGTGAGTAAAAAGTCGCAGTACAACATTGTAGTTCACAAACAGTAACGGAAATAAACTATCGTAGTACACAAATTTATAATGGTGGGATAGTGCTACATTTTGGTGTATACCATCTTCTTAAAATCCACCATATTGGATGGAAGTCATTTATTTAAAATGGCAAGTGGGCCGTGTGACATATCAAACAATACGAGAATATTTCCAGAAAGCCATTACAGGTGTCAGATTTGACCTACCTGTTACAACGTTGGAGTTATCTTCACTGAAAGTTTGCGCTTGATATGTGAATGGACCCCAGAATACAACTTTGTTTCTCACAAACCGACAAGGAAATAAAATATGGTAATACACAAATGCGGAATTATGAAACATGGCTACATAATTACAATTATTGCGATGCGAAATTTGAAATTAGAAATAGTAAAATTTCTTGAATTTGCAAACATTTGTTAGAATCTGTAATATCACAGAATTTAAGTAGGAGTCTATACAGCGGCAAATTTTCAGTAAAAAAATAACTCCAACGCCGTAAGAGGTAGGTCAAATACGACATCTGTAATGACTTTCTGGGAACATTCTCATATTGTTTGATACGTCACACGACCCACTTGCAATTTTAAAAAAACTGCATTCAATATGGTGGATTTCAAGATGGCGGCCACATTCATGATATCCACCAAAATGTAGCACTATCCTACCATTATAAATTTGTGTACTACAATACTTCATTTCCGTGACGGCTGTACCACGACATTTAATTCACTGCAAATATGACCAATTTCACAATTTAAAAAAAAATATTGCACAAAAATATGGCAGATCGTGTGTCTTTTAATGTTATTTCCAGTATATGTACGATCGAATAAAGACAATAAAAATATTTCATATTAATATCGACTGATCAGTTGGAAATGTTCCCTCGTAAGATATCGGTGTTGCTTTGTAGTGCATCTGTATCGTCCCCTATTAGATCTACATCATCCGCGTAGACGAACAGTTGATTCAAACCATTCAGTGATAGTCCCTTTTTGTCCCCTTTAATTTTTAAAATCGCATATTCTAACGCAAAGTTAGACAGTAGTGGTGATAAGGCATCGCCTTGTTTCAATCCGTTGCGAATCTTGAAACTATCTGACATATCATTACCTATCTGTACTCTGCTTATGGGGTCGCTGAGACACATCTTCACTAGTTGAACCAGTTTTTTCGGAATTCCAAATCGTATCAGGATACTGTATAACTTGTCCCTTTTGATAGAATCATATGCTTTCTTAAAATCAATGAATAGCTGGTGAACCGTCCCATTGTATTCGCATTTCTTCTCCAAAATTTGTCTTAAGGAGAAAATCTGGTCCAACGCGGATCTATTTCTTCTAAATACACATTGGTGATCTCCAATTATTTCATCTACGTATACACTTAGGCGTGTTGACAGAATATTACTTAATACTTTGTAACAGGTTGGAAGTAACAAGATTCCGGGGTAATTATTACAGTCCGATTTATCGCCTTTTTTGTAAATCGGAACTATTATTGAGGTTTTCCATTCCTTTGGGAGCTCCTCCTTTCTCCATATAGCACATATCAATTTATGTAGTTCCTTGATTAGTGCCGTACCTCCTGCTTTGATTAATTCGGCAGGAATATTGTCCATTCCTGGTGATTTGAAATTTTTCAATTTCTTTACCGACATTTCGATCTCGATCTCACACGGTTCTGCGATGTGGATTTCAAATTCCTCTGTTTCCCGTTGTGTACATTAAGAAGTTTGTCGAAATAACTTTTCCACACATCGACAATTTTAGTCGGATCCACCCGAAGATCTCCGCGTTCATTTCTAATCATCTCTAACCTAGGCTGGTAACCTTTCCTTAACGAGTTTACTCCTTTGTATTGATCTCGTATGTTATTTGTCTTCCCGTTTTCCTCAATCTCGCTTTTATTACTTATCCATCTTTACCTTGCTTGTTTTCATTCCTTATGAAGCTTAAGGCATTCTTCATCAAACCAAGGTTTGTTTTACTGGTGTTTCTTCGTACATACACGTTCCTTCGCTGCGCTCTTAACTGTTTCACGAATTGCCTCCCACATCTTACTTACATCAATTTCACTATTAATATCATCATTCTTATCACTTGAGTCGACTATTATTTCGAATCTATTTGAGAGTTTGAGTTGGTAATCTGCTTTTACGCTCGGATTATTTAATTGTTCAATTTCGAATTTCAGTTGTTTTAATCCCTTGCTTTCCCTGTTCGCGATACATAACTTTTCCCTTACTTTTGTGATCACTAATTGATGGCTAACGCTCCTCTGTACCATCTAACGTCCATTATGTTGGTGTGTCTTCGTCTGTCTACTAATACGTGATCGATCTGGTTGAGAGTTTTGCCCTCCGGAGATACCCATGTGTAATTGTGTATGTCTTTGAATTCAAAGTACGTGCTCTTTGCCAGTAGGTTTTTCGAAATCGCGAAAGTTATCAGTATTTCTGCATTGTTGTTGGTCTTATCGTGAAGGCTGTATTTGCCTATAGTAGGTCTATATTTTTCTTCCCTCCCTACCTTTGCATTGAAATCACCCAACACAATTTTCGAATTATACTTCGGTAATCGGTCAAACAGCCTTTCTAGCTCATCATATGTTTGTCGTTATTATTAGCCACCTCGGTCGGAGCATGGACATTTAATAAAACCGTGTTGCCCCATCGAGTACGTATCGTAACGTACGATAGTCTTTCGTTTACGAACTCTATATTCTGAACTACTGTGTTGCCAAATTTCCTTTATTTAGCTTTCTGCGTAAACAGAACATGCCGTTCGTATACTGACAATGTTTCTAGAGCAAATACGTTGTAGAAGGAAAAAGAGTCGTCCTGTCTGTGAAAGGAACAGTTCCAGTTCCAGTTGAGCAGTAACTCTACACAGCCAAACAACCAGCATACAATTTGTCAACATAGTGAAGAACCAGAGGAGGAAAAGTGGCAACATCGTAATCCGCTTAGCAAGCGTATAGCACGCGCATGCTTGGCTCCACCCCAGCATTTCAGATCTAAACTGTCGAAAACCCGACAATAGTGTTGAAGGTCGCTGATTTCGTATTAGTATTGCAGAAGCAGGACAGCATCGAAACATTCTCACGTCGGGCAATCTAACTGAGGATTATCAGTACCACAAGACGAATTCCGGGATAGTGTCTGGCGTAGAGACTTGACATGCTATATTGCCTTCTCCGTCTCTCGCGAACGTCATAGAAAGTTCATACCCTTCAAGAATCTACGGGAAAAGCAGACATCTTTCTCAAAATTCGTTTTTTTTAAATAAGTGAATGATACACCTCAATAATATTTTTATTTTTACTTCGCTAATTGCTCTGCACACGAGGACATTTACCACGAGCTTTGTGATATTGAGCTGCAATGACAGACTGCGCGGTATAGAACGTTAAATAACCATAACGAAGGTATGAATAAGTATTCGATCATAGAATGCCTATAAAGTAAACGCGGATTAATACATTTTGTAAAAAAAAAAAAAAAAAAAAACATTCCTCACTAGATCCTAAATACAAATCTTGTATTTAATATTGAAACTTTGGAATATTGATATTCAAAATTGCGGATGATAGCCCAGTGTGCATAATGTTAGAAAAAAACATTTTGTGAATATTGGAAAGAAGCACTTAAATAATCAATCTTTACCTGTTCACCAGGACCAAAATTGCATCCTTCCGTAATGCCTGTCATAGACCGTACAAAATGCATACACTGCTGGCCATGTTCTGAGTAGACTGGGTCCATTGGTGAAATTGAAATAGGAAAGCATGCTGGGTGTAATTTACTTGGATCCAGTTCTTTCCCATTTGAATCACAGCATTCAACGCCCTTCTGTTCTTCACCTAGAAATTCATTACAAAGAAAAAGTTTGTATTACAAAAAAAGGTGGATTTTAAGCAATTAGTAAATGAATGCGTTATTTGTGACAATGCTGGTGAAACGTTGAACAAACGTAGCTCCGCATGTTTTGATGTCTGGAATACGCTCTCAATTTATAATAGACTTTAGGCAATAGACTGCAATAGACTGTAGACAATTAGTAAAATTACATTGAATTGAGAGAGGTTGAAGTCACAACTGTAACCAGTCTAAGACTAAGAATCACAAATCAAGTTTTCATACTGCTCTGGTACATTGCTACAGGCTTCGTGTGCCCATGCCTCACAGTTGATAAGATAAAGATAAAATGAATTTTATGGGCGGTAACAGCACTATGGCTTACGCCCGTCCCGATACGGGGGAAGCCCCTTATCTTGGTCATATCAAAATTTAGCTGTTAATTAAAATAGTATAAAAGGATAAAAGAAGATGATGTAAAAGGTCTTCACAATGAGCCAACTGGTGTAAATGGCCCTTCAAAAGATAAAACAAAAAGACACTATAAAAGTAAACAGCTAACGAGCATAATCATAAATAAGATAAACGGTAATCATAAAAATCTCTGCGAAAACAAGTTAAAATATTACCGTTCAAGTTTAGGTTTATACCTAGGTTTCCCTTTCCTTCCCCCGAGATTAAAATCAATATCCATTAAGTGATCCTGAATCATGTCGGAAGCCAAAGATGAACTTGGTTCATCGACAGTATGTGCAAACTCTTCCTCAGCTAACTGAGCAGACAAAACGTTCGTCAGAGTCTTAATGCTTGTAGTGAGAGGCGATGTTCGAACTAATTTCGAGACTTTATAAGGACTAAAAGTAGTCTTAAGGCCGCTTTAGACGGTACAATTTCTCGTACGATCTCTCGTATGAAAGAATGTATACAATCCATAGTACGAGATTTTTTGTACGATAAATCATACAATATTGTATAGTGTTTTACACGGTACAATTTTGGATACGAGGAGATAATGATGAAACTGCTGGAGTTTATAGTTGTGACATCTCAGGATTTTAGGGTAATTATGCCACAGATATTTGTGAAAGTATAACCCATTTAAAAACCGAAAATAATTAACATATAGATAACAATTAATCTTGACGCAACAGAAATTCAGTTAATTGTAATGTCAAATTCTTCTACCAAGAGAATCTAACTTCTACTAGGTTTCAGTGGTACCGAAAGTGTCGTAGTTTTACTTCTGCACTTCGATAAAGATATTTCAGTGTGGACACACAAAAAACGTTGAAAAATTTGCCGTCTTCGGTGATAAGTTCGGAGTCATATGTGTTTTGTTTTTACAATATTCCTGAGTTAACAAGATATGTGACATTACACAGCACTTCAAAAGTATATAAGTCGCGATATATTAACTATTATTTATACATATGGGGGCAATTAGTAACACTGCGGTTTAACTACTTCTATCACAGAGCACTGGAAACGCCTCAAAATGCTACGTTTTACGTTCCTATAAGCATGAAATACAAAAATGAGGAGTAATGTAGATTTTATATGATTTATAGGCTCATTTCACAGAAGGTATATAGGTGTGAATAGGGTGGATCAGCTGTCTTAACCCTTGAATAAAAATTAGTTAGTGCGATTAATTACCTAGCTCATGTATTGACTTGCATAGCTCTGGGTTGACGTCGACACTCTACTTACATTATGTCTACTTCTGTAATTACTGTTCAATGTATTTCATTATTTCGGATGCAGAGAGCGCATATGTTTATCAAAATAATTGGGGAGGAACATGATTGCAAAGATACCGGTATCGTCTACATTATTTCCCTTCAAACTTATCGTGACTGCAGCAGATTCGGTGCTCTACGCACAATAAAAAACATGAAAATCACCTTAACTGCATTGCACAATATATAGGAAAAGCAGTAGCAATTAGATCACATCAGAACTTTGTATTTATATTTTTAAACATATTTCTCACGTATTTAGTACCTTTTATGGTTATAAGAATGCAAAACGTAGCATTTTGAGGTATTGCCAATCCTCTATAGCAGAAGTAGCTGTACTGCAGTATCACCGACCTTTTTACACTTCCCTTAAAAACATTGTTTTATATCTTTATATGTGTAACAGTTTATTATGCCACTATGTATGTTAATTTTTGCATCAAGTAATAACATTAATATGTTCTCTTTCTCTCGTAATCCATAACCAAACAGCCGAATAGGAAAGCACGCTATATTGCCAGTAGGGGCGCTGTCATAGATTGTACGAAAAATCCGCTGAAAAATTGGACCGTTTCTATTTAGAGAACACTTCGGAGATAGCATGAAAAATCGTACGATCTGCGCTTTACACGATCAAAGAATGTAACCGATGGGATTGCACACGAGGGATCGTACGAGAAATTGGATCGTCTAAAGTGGCCTTTAGCCCGTGGAGTTCTAGAGCTCGGCACAGGTCTTTTTTGTCCCTGACTCTGCGTCGGCATATTGCGAGGAGTCTCCGATTCTGTGGGCGGCTTCGGAGGGTCGTCATGCACATCAGACACTGTTTGTGTTGATACATTAACTGTCTGGGTACCAACCGAGACAGTTTTAACTGCTATTTTGGCTACAACATGTGAAAATGCACCAGAGGGAAGGGTGCGCTGAGACTCTTTTACGCGACGTTTGGCATCGCCAGCAGATATTTTCTCGATCACCATCAGCTCTCTAATACGTTTTTCTTCTTTAAATACCGGACGGTCACGTGACCAGGCCGTGTGATCACCCTTGCAGTTAACACACTGAGGATTTCGTTATGTGCAAGGATCCGCACCATGGCTACTGGTACCGCATATTGCACATACAGCAGAGGTCGCCTTACACGACGTGCTGGTGTGTCCATAGTGCTGGCATTTAAAACAGCGGAGCGGACTCGGTATATACGGACGGACAGGTAAGCAATAGAATGCTGCCTTCACGTCCTTGGGGAGCTGTGGCATGGCAAACGTCAAAATTAACGAACTCGTGGGTTTAATTATACAGATGTTCTCGGGATATCAGCCAGGTGAAGTCCGACGATAGAGCCGACGTTTCAAGAACAGACATTGTTCTCATCTTCAGGGCAAGTATACTGAGACCAGTTCATGTATACTATATATAGTAACGGTAGGGGGCGGAGCTTAAGAATCTGTGTCTCTGATTGGTTGGCCTATAGCTTGACGCTGATTGGTCGTTTTCATGTATGTTTTCTTTATGACTGGTGTCCAAGTCCGACTAAGTTGAAATCCTGTATCTCTGTTGACATTATTACGTTCTTGTAGTATGGCAAGAGATTCTTTTATTATCCTATCCCAGTAATTGGAGCTCTTTGAGATAATTTTAGTGTCAGAAAATAAAATTCTATGTTTTTCTGTTATGCTGTGTTCTGCCAGGCCTGATTTCTCCGGATAAAATAGCTTTATGTATCTTTCATGCTCCTTGCATCGATGTTCTACTGTCCGTCCTGTTTGTCCTATGTATGTTTTTCCGCATTCACAAGGAATGCAGTATACTCCTGGTGTCTTAAGACCCAAGTCGTCCTTAACTGTACGAAGTAGGTTTCTGATTTTTGACGGCGGTCTATGAATGGTTTTGATGTTGTGTCTCCTCAGGATTCTTGCAACCTTTCCAGAAAGTTTACCAGTGTAGGGCAGGACTGCAATATTGACTGGATCTTCAGTTTCTGGGGTGGTCTTCTTCTTGCTGGAAAAGGTCCTGTTCACCTGGCTGATATCCCGAGAACATCTGTATAATATTCGCCGCCAGGAAAGCTTCAATTCTTATTTCGTGGGTTTAAGTTCTCCACTCTTTCTTGTCTTAATTCGACGAACATTGACTACACCTTGGCTGGCAAGTGCATCCTTAATCTCTTCTTCAGGGACATCTTGCAAGTCCCAACAAGTTATTACGCCCTGACAAAAGTTCAGTTGACGATGCGGTTCCACTTGAACCTCGAATTGTCCTAGGGTCTTCATTCGCAACAGATTAGTTGACTGCTTGTTAGTTAACGTCTCCACGAGCAAGGTGCCGTTGCGAAGCTTTTTAACATGTGCAAGTTCGCCGGCGACATGATTCAGTTGTTTTTGTATGATGAAAGGGGATAACCCCTTCAAACCACCTGGATTCTCTGTTTCGTTCTTAACCTTAATTACAAGATATCGTGTGATAGTCGGTACGATACTTGTCTGTTCCTCTATTTCTATGTTTTCTGCTGTGTCACTGGTTGTTTCGGTAACTATATGCGCCTTCTTTCTATTATCTTCAGTGACTTTCTCTTCATTCTGTCTCTTTGGCTTCTTCTTTTCTGTGCGCGAAGGCGACTTGTTAGGATGTGTTGGAGCCATGATGAATTGTAGCCATAAATGCCCACACTTCTCCGTCTTCGTTCTGAGGAGCCAACGAGGCTGCCGGGTACTACCCTCATCACCCTTGTCAGCAAGCTGGAAATCGAGGCGAAGTCCAATGACTTGGCGTCGAAATCACTTGTACTCCCGACTGATGGATACTTGGGACACCCACTCCCCCGAGTGTTGGCGAGACCAAAGGTCCGAAGAGCTCCCCAATGGCGCACTTCCCAGTCTCAACGAGCTAGACCATCCAAGAATCTGCTGTCAAGAGCCAGGCGCTATCCAATGGTTCCGCCCCCTTTCCCCTGGGCCCAGGGGCCATCGTCAATGCAGATACATCCTGTCACATCCTTGGTCATTGCCTCACAGTTGAGGCACTGTATCCAACCCTCCCCAAATTTTGACTTGTTGTACAATTCATTACAAAAGATACAGGCGTCGTCACTTTCCTCGTTGTCTTCACGAGGTTTATATTTGGTTTTAGTTTCAGTTTTACTTCATAGTTTCCGTTTTCATATTAAGAAATTTACTAAAAAGTAGTTTTCTTTCCACAAACGTATTTAATATACTTATTAACACTTTATACAATATTAACAGTTAATAATTTGTTTAATAAATCAGGCAAACTATTACCATATAACACATGTTAAGAAGTGAGTTGTCGAAAATCGGGTAGTACCCGGTTTTGTCCGACAGCAGAGGTCCCGGTTTTATCCGACCACGCCATGATCTGGTGCCTCTTCAACAAGACACAAACCCTGGTTGAAAACATTAAAATAATAGCAACAAGAGGTCCTCTCAGCTGATGTGCTGACCTATAATAAATCTTTCAGTACTTAGAAACAGCAGCAAACCATCAATGGAGTCAAAATTACAACTTTTCCACACGATTTTTTTAAAAAACTTGCCGACAACAAAACGAGGTACATACTCAGACTCCTATTCAACTACTACTGTCATGGCGGGTGGGTGCAACTATTTCCATGCGTTTTCCGACATATATCAGCGCCACTTTAGCTAACAACTACGGGGTCCGGTTTTGTCGACCTACCCGGTTTTATCCGACTTTCCCCTACATCTCTCTTTCTCTCTCTCTCTCTCTCTCTCTCTCTCTTTATCTCTCTCTCTGTGTGTAAGCTACCAAAATATTGCATAATGTATGTGAATATGTTAAATTATCTGTTTGTTTTCAGATAAAAATATTGGACTACATGTACTTACGCATTCGGAATGGCGGTGTTTGTATGATGTCATGATCAATGAATTGTCCCCAGTGCATGACTGCAATGGTTTCCTTATTAGATGGTTTGTCAAGGTCAGGAGAAATTTCAACACTTATTAATCGTGTACTTGGAAGATCGCCACCATTCTGCGCTAATCTGGGTTTAAACATACCTTAAGAATATAAAAGAATTATATTAAAATAAAAACATACATTTTGACTAGAATTATGTTTACATAATGCTCGAGGATTAGCATTAAATCTTAGACAGCAAGAAGATATTAGAATTCTATGGTGAAATAGCATTAACGTGAGCTCAGCCTCTATGTATGACAAGACATAACCAGTTTAAGCTAAACATACACTATACGTTCGTGTTAGACTACGTAAAACAAAAAATCGATTGAAATAATAAAAGAAATGGACCAAAAACTTTTCAAAATGTTAATTCAAGCTGGAATCGCCTAACTAACGCTATGGAAACTCGCAAGTTTAACCTCGTAATAACAATCTTCGGTTTTCTCCCTATTTGAGCTAGCTGGCCTGCCTATCTTAGCTGTAGGGATTTGATTATTCTTGTAACATCGGGCGAATCATATAGTCTGTAATATATTCTATTCTCCGGACATCTCGTCACGTATCGGTGTGTATATATTTCTCAAAACGTTTTCAAATATACGGAATTAAACTCCAACTTTTGCAAACATCAAATATTACCGGCAGAATAATCGTTCTCTGAATATTAATCGCGAGGTTAGGATTTTTTTTGACATAGTACAAATATGCGTTGCCCGATACTAAGCGATTTTTTAATTCTTCTGTTACCTCGTTTTGTTTGTTACATATGCTCCTAAGTATTTTAATTTGTTAACTTTTTCTGTCATCTCATTCTTAATAATTATCTCTCTACGTCCTTCATCCACTGTGCTACGGCTTGTTATATATGCAGGTCCTGTCAAGTGTAATTGAAAAATTGAAACTTGTAAAGTGACATTGGAAAATTATTTTGGGATTTATTCTATGTGTAACTATATTTTAGGCCCAAGAATGTGTTAAACAGATACTCCCGGTAGCCCAGAAAGAGATCTTTGTGAAAATGTTATTACATATTTTATGCTTTGTTTTCCACCCACCAGCAAATTCATGAGAAGTAATAATATCTCATGTCTTTGTGCCAAACGTTGGGATGAACAATATTCTTAAAAGTTACATGCATAGTATAGCAATGAGAATTTTTCAGAATGTTCAAAACTAAAGCATGGTAATTTTCAATTGCAGGTCTGTTGAAATTATGGACTTCCTTTACGAAGCCCACGTACGTGCAAATATTCGAAGCACGCGATATACAGGGTGTTGCAAAACAACAGCGACGAAACTACTTCACAATATTCCTCACATGAAGCTAAAAAAAAGCATCGACGGTGAACAAATGCTTCATTTCGGCGCTAGAGGCTGCTGAAAGCATTCCAAATTGGGCTCTACAGCTTGATGCTTCCGATATCATTAACAGTAGGACTGAGACGGAATGCTACCCTCAAAGACTTCAAACCAGGTCTATCCAAAAATGCATATTTCAAAATTGTACAATGGATGCGCAAGGAATATTTCCCGAAGAAAATAGTGGATTCTCAGACATTTTGTATTAGGACGTTTGCGATACTGAACACTTGCGTTACAACAACAAAACTAGTTTTTTTTCTGCGACATTTACGGTACTGTTTATAAACGTAAATTTGAGAGAGGACATTTCTGGTCGTTCAGTTGGAGGGGTGAGAGAATATATTCCCATGTCACAGCGACCACGTGCACGAAGAGCATACAGGTGTCAAATGTCTCGACGGGTGCATGAACATCAGTGGAATTTAATAATGGCTGCCTCGCCAAGTTTTGAGAAGCAAAATCAAAATTATCACCCAGAGTTTGTAATTTACTATCATAATTTTACAGTAAAATTCAATCTCTGTATTTTACATTACAGAGAATATTCAATGAAAATTAACAATCATATATATTACATACGTTGTCAGTCTAATTTATAAGTATAATAATCATAATAGTAGTAATAATATAGTTGGTGCTTTATAATAATAATAATAATAATAATAATAATAATAATAATAATAATAAT
>JAGDQP010007536.1:0-30505 GCA_022664845.1 Lepisma saccharinum | reverse complement strand
TAATAATAATAATAATAATAATAATAATAATAATAATAATAATAATAGATGACGTAGTTGTTCCCCACAACAAACAAAAATTATTCCAATTTACATTTTTCTAACGAATACCTTAACATCTTTTGAGATTACATATTCAGCAAATGCACGCTCTATTCTTTCGTCCAATCTTGTGTACTTATGTCACCTACGTTTTCCTTCAAGGTTCAAAGTTCTTCTTCCATATAGGTAGTCGTCGTACACAGTCTCACTTTCTTAACACTTGAACAGTATACATTGACTTATTTACTAATGACTTAAGTCTATGCTTCCATCTTTCTGCAGCTTTATTTGTTCTGTAAAACTTTTGGTAAACTTAATTTTTATATGGGCCAGTCTAGTAACTTTGGACTTCGGTCCGTCACGATTCGCCCTTTAGCTGTTAAAATCCACACCCATGCCCCTGTCGGGACTCGAACCCAAGACCTTCGAGTCGATGGCCTACCGCCGCAGACCGCTCGGCCGGTTTATTAGTTCTGTGTTGCTGATGTGTGTATAGTTGGACATGACGATGTCAATATTGGGATTGCTCAACCTATAAAAACTTCTGAAGTTTTTCATGATGTACTGCATCTTCCATAATGCAAAGCCACCCATCATTAACATGGCCTACAGGAAGAGAGAACACATACCCCACCTCGGGAACTGATTTGTAATCATTTGTGAGTCCTAATTCTTTAACGTTTCTTTACAGGGATGGAAATTGCACCACTAATATGCGTTTCCGGGAGGAAAAATTCACAAGTGTGACTGCGGCTTGCTCTTCTTAAATATGGATATAACATAATATATATATATATATATATATATTTGTTACACTGTCTCTATCTGCAGATATTTTGACAGTATGGGGCGAGGTTTGGAGTTCGAGGCATGAGGAAGCAACGCCACCGAGTTTTTATAGTGAAACACAATGTACTAGTAAACGCAAACATTATACTGTATCTCTGCCCTTGAATAGAAGCAGGTTATTTTCCAGGGTTTTAACTAAATATAATTGATTTTTCCGGACGGTAATTATGATCAAAAATAGATATTTTCCTTGCTAACACCGTAATTAGAAATGAATGTATTGTGTATACGGGATGAGAGCATATTTAGGTAAGAATTCATTGTTTTTCGGTTCACAGTAAAGATGTCTTCGAAGTTGTATTATCATATCTCTAGGAACTTACATTCTTCCTATAATTCAAAATACTTTCTCAGTTCTGGAGGTTTATTAGTATTTTATTACAAACTATATCAAATAATTTCAGTCCTTAATTAATTCTTTATGTTTGTCAGAGTGAAGATATAGAAAGTATACGGTAGCAATGTGGCAGTCAGTGCATAAATAATCACATCATTTGCCTCGTAATGCTGCAGAAAAACAAAGCAATAGTTAATTGGGATGAATGTGTGGAAGCTTAGCTCCAATCATGCTGCATTGATTATCTGCAGCGTAAAACATTAAATACTTGCTGTGTGAAAACAAAGATATTTAAAAAAAACATGAAAAAGAACAAAAAAGAACAAAAAAACTTCACATGAAAAAAAAAACATTTTCTTTACAACACTAGCTGGCAGTGTATTCCCTCATCCCTCCAACTGAACGACAGCAAATGTCCTCTCTCTCTCAGATTTACGTTTAAGGATAGTACCGCAAATATCGCAAATTTTCGTACCGCAAGTATCGCGAATTCCAGACATATTGCACAACCCTTTCCTATTTAAGAAAATCATTCGAGATTCAAAATGGCCGACTTCAAGATGACAGCAATGAAGAATATACCCTCCACAAGGTAGCGCCTTTCACTCAGTACCCACTATTATGTATTTGCTTTCCATTTCTTTCAGCAATTAAAAAATATTATGGTATTTCAACACTTTTATATCACTCTCCACAAACAATAATCTGACTATTGTATCATCAATTTCTCCCAAACCAATTGCGCTCGGGTTACCAAAATTTTCATGCGCACATATTTTGACATCCTAATCATGACGCTGGGGAAAGAATCATAACTGTTTCTGCCTCATCAGCATATTTGCTTATAAGGTAAATAAATGTTAATCATTTCATGACATTTGGTAATATCGTTACATTATCCAGAATAATCTAATTAAAATTTTCACCGCTAGGTATCTCCAATGTGCGTGATACTTGTAACTCGATAACTTATAATAATGCTATGCCTGTTGATAATCCAATGTATCACAATATTACCAAATGTCACCAAGTTACTGAATTTTACACTACTTCTCAGACAGACCTGGTATATTTGTTTAAGTGTTATTGAAAATATTGAATTCAATACTCCAAATGTTTAAGTTTGAACAAATTAAAGTAAACCCAAACAGAAAATTTCTAATTAATAAAGTGATATCCTATTTGTGGAGTATTTATTCTATAGCCTATAACATTCAAAGATACAAACACAGAATTTTGGTCTTCACCATTATATTAAAAAAAAAATCTGTACAAGCTGGTACTGAGCGCGGTTATTATGGAATATCATTTTCAAAATGTCGAGTGTCTTTACCAAATTCTGCAGAGTAAAGACCAATCTTACCATCAGAATATTGTGGGAACAAAAGTCTAGACATTGTACTTTTGGTTTTTCCCCATGTCGTATGCTTCAAGTTATTGCAGGAACCATCAAGTGTTCTGTATTTGTTGGAAGACTCACAAACGGGTGGTGCTGGACATGACTCACCAGCGGTTGTATCTTGAGCAGTTTGGTTTTGAAGGCCACTCACTATTTCCTGCGACATAGGAAACCTGTAGATGAATGGACAAAGACAGACGCTTTAAAATTAACATAAATGACACAATATTTGTTTCTTAATATATCGAGTTGTGTGGTTTTAGTATATATCACCTTATTTATAAGTAATCTCGTATTCTTCCACCGTGTGGAAAAGAACGATAACTTACCTGGAACTACCGTTACTCAGGAAAATATTGTCTCCATCGGACTCCACAATACTCTGCCAGCTGTTGCTGAATCCCCAGCTTAAAGAAGTCACCGGTTTTGGAGGCAAAGAACTGGGTCACTTTTCGTCACACGTCATCCTCATTTTGCAGTGTTTTCCCGGAAATGTGGTTTTGCAGGCTGCGTAAGAAATAGTAGTCTGTTGGTGCAAGGTTTGGAGAAAATGCCGGTTGGGAGAGTTTCACCCAGTCACATTACTGGATCTTAGTACAGGTCCTTCTTGTCGTGTGTGCGCGCGTTATCACCGTGGATGAGCACACCCTTGCGATTAACCAGAGCAGGATGTTTCTCCATCAATGCAGTTCGTAAGTGTTCAAGCTGCTGACAGTAGACATCTGCGTTGATGGTTTGGTTACGAGGCAAGAGCTCAAAATGGGATATCCCACCAAACATTCAACATCACTTTGCAGGGGTAGAGATCCTGTTTTTGGCACACTTCTTGCATCGCCCCCTCTTAAGTATTCACTGCCGTTTGAACGTAATGTTATGATAGACGACCCACTTTTCATCCTCTGTAACCATTCTGTCCAGAAATGGCTCACGTCTGTGACGGGTGAGAAGGGATATGCAGATGTCAATTCGCTGCTGCTTTTGTTGAGGTGTTAATGCATGGGGTACCCATTTTCCGAGTTTCGACACATACACCAAATCCTGCAGATGACGATGAACAGTTGAATGAGTGACGTGGAATCCGCTGTCGAGTTCTTCAACAGTTTACATTGGAATTGCCGCCACCGCTGTGTTGACTGGATGACCCTGGTGAAATTAATAAAGCACGGCATGACGTATGCGGTCCTCCGACATTGCCATGATGAAACACAAGCCACACTTCCAGAACGTGGAGTAGACCGTTCTCCTTCTACACACTGCTGCACGATGAAGTGCCCTATATGACTAAGCTATGGCACGTGCCGTCTACTTCGTCATCAGATGGCTATTCGCTCGGCATTGAAGCGGTTATCTCAAATACAACATTACTTATGGGATAAGCTGATAGTGTGCGTTACTTTGCAGTCCCTAGAACTGGTAAAAGCACTGAACGAAGAGTCAGAAATAGTCATGGGGCCAGAACACTCCGGTAAGCAAGTCATTGCAGAAAGCAAATCATTCTTGGGTTGGTTAATTGGATGGGTAAGGAATAAAAATTATTGGGTGGCCAATTCTCACCTCCACACTTTTTTTTTAGTAATTACGTAATTCAAAATGGCCGCCTGGTAACTTCAACTGGCTTCAAATATCCAAATAAAACGGACTAGAGATCTACAAATGATATAAATCTAACATTATTCCATATATCTTAGTGAGGGGAATCAGGATAATTGATTATGAAGGTATGCCATAATCGAAAATCACCACCATTTTGGAAAATGGCGCCCAGAGCGACTCCTCACTGTAGCTCGAGGACGAGAAGGCTGATAATTACAATACTGATATCAAAGTATATGTTTTTCATATCATTAAATTCAATAAACATTCTATCAGTTAAATTGGAAGCTTAGACGTGGAAAATGGCGAAGTTTGGAGCCCGAACCTTTTATTGACATCAGCTCGCAGATTCTCCATTTCGAGGATATCTCCCATACACATGTTGTCTCTATGACAAGTGAAGTGTTTCAGTATCCAATGTATGTATCTAGTTTGTATGTATTGGTTCTTTGCCTGTGACTGTATCATGTCTATCGTGTGTTACTGGTCGTTGGACTAAAATGCTTGAGTTTCGTTTCCTAGTGGAGACAAGTGAATCAGCGTAAGCTAACAGTTACGGGTGCTTGAAAAAGTTTTGCTCGTTATTTTTTATATGTCGTCAGTAACTGTAAATTACTGCTAACTTACTTTTGAAAATTATTAGATTAGCTTATATGAGTATAATAAAAGAATGACATTATCCTTGATACGGGAAACGAGCAATAGCTCAAGATATCAAGTACTTCAGGTTTAAATGTTGTCTAAATTGTCAACTAGGCTAAATACCACTTAATTTCTTCTTCCATTGCTTCGGAGTTATTTATCTCCTCGCTGTCAGAGAGTGGTATTTGATAATATTAATTCAGCTTGGTTACGTATCTTAACTGGAGTACCACAGGGTTCCCTCGTAGGTCCCTTAATTTTCCTTTTGTATATGGATGTGTTTTCAGAGTTGTTCAAGGGCTATAATTGTGAGTGTTTCGTGAAGTTAGTAACATTAATTATGTAATTGGGCTTTAGTTTGTGTATTTATATATTAGTGTGATAAGTGAGACTTGAAATAAAACATGGGGCTAGCAAATATATTTCTCTCCCGATTACACCAAAGAACAAATTATTCCAGAATATCTATGTGATTGGAGATGTTGTTTTAAAGTAAACTAGTAGTTATAAGGAGTCAAGACTGTTTGAATACCTAATAAATAAATAATTTCCAAATATTCTTATATTTTAATTAGCAAAAATCTAGAGCAAACAGAATACATACCCACTTGTTATGTAGCGAGAGGCTTCTATTAGCATCCAAGAATATCTGCAGAGGTCGATAGTACCTACGTCGGTTTGAAAGAACAAGAAATGTCCATGCGCTGCAGTGTTGGGATGCACAAAGGTACCACTATTCCGTAAAGCATCTTCAAGGTCATACACTTTCTTCATTGCATCTTGAGCAAAATTAACGGCTTTGTTTAAATTTTCAAGACTGAAGTCTGGTACACCCCCATGATAGGCTTGAAAAATAAAATTAAATATTAAAAAAAAAAGAGGAAAAGTTGGCAGCTGTCGTGAGCAGCTATTTTTTTTTAACAAATCTGTCCGAAATAACTTCTAAGGATTCTAAAACAATTGAATATGATCTTTAATTAAAGTTGTATATTTAAAAGGGAAGTTGTTGCTATGTGTAAGTCTTTATGTGCGTCAGTTGAAAAGACAGAAACCAACTAACATTCTCATTTACATATACTGTATGTGTACTAGAGAAACTGTAGTTCAAACCATACTGTATGAAAGTTTCTTTCACGTAATTATAGTGTTGCCAACAAAATATTAATACCTTCCAAATTACTAAACTTTTGCTCATCTGAAAACAATAATCGTATGTTGTGCTGGTTAGATACAAAAAAAACAACACAAAAATGAAAATTCTAACCCATATTTTGCATATTGAGATGTATTTACCACTAACACGGTTTTTCTCTGCAAATCTTTGGGTCAAATAGACAGCCATTCTTCATGGTCTGCGTCGAAAAGGAGTGTCAGCAATCTTAGAAGAAATTTCTGTTTTTGCTTCTCGAAGACCACAATAGTTTCAGTAGGTACACTTACATTTCTCAATAAACAAGTAATTTCAATACATTTAAGAAGAATATTCTCTTACACTTGTAAAATTATAATTTTATTGTTGTTTTTTTTAACGTTATTGTTAGCTTACAAAAGATACTCGCTTGGTACTTGGTACAACGTCGTGCATAAGATTGAAATTCATGTTGCTTCCTCGAATTAAATAGAAATCTAGTACCGTCAGAGCATAAAGTATTAACCCTTCAAGCCGGTTTGCCGTACCATGTACGCGAGAGAAGCCAACTGCTTGTGGCGGTTTGTCGTACGGCGTACGCTAGATATAACACTTTCGTAACGCTGCGTTTTCTGCCATCTATCGACAATATATCGTAACTAAACACATTCAACCACTAGAGGATTGTCTTTACTGCCATCTATTGTTAGTATCGTCAAATTCATGAAACGAGGTATATGTTTTGCGCTTTTATGTAAAAATGTATTTTTTTTTTGTATTTAAGATTACCGCCATAGGCAAAGGCTGAGGGGAATTTAAATTCCGGCTTGATGGCTTAATAAATTAAATAGTACATAAAAATATGAAATACTTACGCGCTAGAGAAGCACAACAATATCCAGGAATTCCGGATGAACTTGCACAAGGCGATCTACTCAAGGTAACAGCATCATAGGATGACACTAAACATGCGTTCCACGGAACGCAAGTTCCTGAATATCCAGTGAAACCAACACATTGATCAGTTTTGACAGGCTCTGGCGCAGGTGCTGGTGCTGGTGCTGGGGCTGGTGGTGCAGGATAAAACGGAAGCTGCAAAGGGGCAGGAAGAAACGGAATATTTAGAGGAGGTTGAGCAGGTAGAACAGGTAGAGGAGGTGGCGGAGGAGGGGGAGGAGGCGGTGGGGCAAAATATGGAGGTGGTGGGCCAAAATGTGGAGGTGGTGGGCCAAAATGTGGAGGCGGTGGGCCAAAATGTGGAGGTGGTGGGCCAAAATGTGGAGGCGGTGGGCCAAAATGTGGAGGTGGTGGGCCAAAATGTGGAGGTGGTGGGCCAAAATTTGGAGGTCCTCCATGGTGGTGGTCCCATCCTCCGCCATGATGACCATGGTGGCCCCATCCTCCTCCTCGATGTCTATTTTGACATTGAACTACAGTTAGCAGTAGTAGAAGAAGAGCGGTATGAATATATTTCATATTTTCTGTAAATGAAAGAGGGGTTCTTTTAAAATAGCAATATTTGAAATGCAGGGTGACCCAAAAAAAACTCCCACATTTGAAAGGCTCATTAAACAGAAAGTATTGTAGATAGAAAGTTGCTTAATGAAAAATATAAAAGGGGGACTTAAAACAGTATGTAATGACTACTAGATGAGGTAAGCGTTTATGTTTTGAAAAGTACGTCGATCCTTAGTCATTGCAAAATGTTTTCAATCCCCCTTTTATATTTTTCAATAAGCAAGTTTCTATCTACAATACATTTTATTTTATTAGCCTTTCAAATGTGGGAATTTATTTATGGTCACCCTGCACGTAGTTAGTGCATCTTAATTGTTCCAAAGATTGCCAACCTATTCTACAATTACAAAAGTAAACATACCTTTTTCAGACACTATCAATGATTGTGTCTCTCTCTTTTCGTATCTCCCTCCATTATGACAACAATTGAGAAGATTTTCCAAAGTTCATCTTAAGAAATATGCCGAGCAGCGTAGCTCACTTATAGAGCTATAGCTTGGTATTTGGAATGCCATGGGTTCACGCCCAGAAGCCGCCTATTCGGACTAAGTTTTCCCTGCTTTTCCTGGGTCGTAGAGGCAAATACTGGGATGCTAGAAATTCCCTCTCCCTTTGTTATTGTCTTGTACCCAATGTAAGATGTTATTGTTAGTTGCATTTTTTTTAATAAGTAAATTTCCTAATCCACAATAACGTAATTGATAATACAATAAGAGTTTTAGGGTTATAGACATGGCAAAAATCCAGTTTCCACTTTCACATTTTCTTTGGTATTGTCTTGAGAACATTACTCTCTTATCGTTATACCCAGTGATTCCGCTAGACCCCCCCCTCCTTGGGGGATGTCACCCTTCCAAATCCTCGAGCCTCCCCCAACTTTAAAATTTTTGCGATCAAAAATCGACATAAAATGTGCAAAACTCTACTTACACCCTCCCAATTTTGACTTTACATCCCCCACAAACTGAAAATCCTACCGGTTGAAAAACAGTTGAAGGATTGGTAATATAAACTGAACAACTTCTACTATTCCCATTCAGAAATTAGTACATTTTTATTTCCTTAGTGGTAATGGATAGCTACGGACATAACGAGTCTTTACAAATATCGATGCTGTCGCATCGCTAAGATTTGCTTTCCAAAATCTAGCGTTTTTGTGAAAACCTGATTAGTTCACTTTTATTCTACCGTTTTGTGGCTGCGTGTAGTAGGTTCACGGCTTTCGCAACAATCGTCATTACTTTCCAACAGTTACAGAAATTTTGTATTTAGGGAAAGATGATATTTTCCGATGGTATTAAAATTGTAGGTGTGATATATTCTGCCAAAAGTAGACATGTCCTAACTCATTTTGTTTCCTAACAGCTCATCGAGAAGTAAAAAGAAACGTTTTACTAAAGTTCATAGGTAGAAAAGCTATACACACAGAAAAAAAAACGTTATTTAATTGTAAGACAAGCGTCAGAGATATTTCTTTTACCAAGTTTGTGAAAGAAATCAACAATTCAACATGTCTGGTTTGTGCTTTCATCCGTTGAATTTCTTTCGTTTCTTTAAGTTGAAATATAAAGATTAAGAAACGTTTCAAACACATTTTGGAAATGAAATGTTTTAATCTTAATCGAAACGTTGGAAAGACTTATTAGAAAATATTGTTGAACTTAATGAAAGCAAAACCTTCTGAAAACTTAGTTTTTTTTAAATGTGTGTTAATAATTCAATTTTTGAATATTTTAATAAAAAAATATTATTTATTTCTGTTATTAAGCGGATCTAGTCAGTGGAGGGGATAAAGCAGTTAGTCGGTAAAGACGTGATTCCTATTTAGTTGCATTTCCCTGACATCTGTTTGCAATTCGATGAATCACTGTTTATTCTCGGGTGGATTCTGGAGGTTCTAGAGTCCATCCGACATTAAACAGTGATTATGACATTGTAAACAGATGTCAGACAAATGCTGATAAATAGGAATGACATTGACTATGTGCTTTATTTTCTTCTCTAGCAGAATCTCTTAACTGTATATTTTTTTGAGTTGTTAAGTAATTTGTTAACTGAATTTTGGGAAATCTTGTAGTTATTACTTTTGATTGTTCTCAACAACTGTTACAATCATCAGGCGACTGTAGTTGTTATTTGAAGAATCTGTATGGAAGCTAGAGGGGCTCCATAGTCTAGTGGTTAGAGCGTTGGACTCATGTCCGTATGGTCCAGGGTTCAATTACCGGCTGGAGTCGTGAGACAAACTGGGGAGTCGCGTGAATAAAGACTTTGTAGACCGTGACGGCCTCTCGGTCTAGAAAGCTCCTGATACGCCTGTACGTGATTAGGTGCCCGCAGTGCTGACCACACAGCCGTCACTCGGGTGGACGCAGTTCCACCAAAACGCGGACAGATGGCGTTGGGGCAGGCTCAGGGCCTGTTACGCCAGTAGTTATTATTATGTATGGAAGCTAGAAAATAAGCGAAGTCACCTTGAAGAATAAAAATAAGGTTCTTAGGATGCTATTGTGTGGCTAGCTTAACTTAGAAATATTCATAAAGTTCTGATTTTGAATTAGGGAGCGAAACATACTCTTTTCAGGAAATACGATATAAATACTTGGAGATAACAGAAGAGAGTTCGGGGAACTCACTGTTATTACACAGATAGAATTATTTGATAATAAGAAAAGTTACAAACATTAAGACGCAAGTTATAACTTCAAAAAGTTTCCGGACTCTTGACAAAGGGAATATGGTTTTAGAAGTTGATAGCGTCCATTACATTACACAATAGTTCACGTGGCCATGTTATTACCGTGAAAACGACAGTAACATCAAATTAACAAACAAAAATTGCCAGCCTCAGGGATGGGACTCGAGAACGGATCTCCCAGTTGCCGTGGTGGTAATGGATCTTTTGATCCACCTTGCCGGCAACTGGGAGATCCGGGTTCGAATCCCACGACACGACACCTGTAATTTGTTTGTGTTAATTACAACATTTACTATATACAAGATTATTTGTGACAAAGATGATAACATCAACAGTAACAGGAGTTTGTGTGACATACATGCAGAACCATCAAAGTTGAAAAGTTGAAACTAAAATGGCTACCTTATATTTTTCATTGATCTCCGTACAAAAGTATCTTTAGAAGTTACTCTCATTGATTGTAATCATACGCGAGAAAAGCATATTGTGCTATCAAAATGAAGAAATAGCCACCTTTTATGAATGGTAGATACGAGTTTCCGTGAAGGACGTGTTAGCATTAGCCAATGCGGGAAAACAGCTCAAAGAATGAATGGGCTTTCAGGAATACCGCTTTGTCTCCATTAACAAAAGTGCATTACTGCAGTATTTCGAAACTAAAGTAGTGTTAACCGTGATACTATTACTTGTCTTGTTAAAGCTAAGAAATCCCGAAGATCTTTTCAAGTTAATCGTTAATCCATTTACAGTACTTTACCTGTGTTCCGATTCAATGTTGCTTTCAACTGACGCAACATCTATCGAGCAAGAGGAGAATTATTGTTGTTAATGTTCTTTCAGTAAACCTTAATGCATAAAAGAGCCATTTTTACTTTCATTGTACGTGCTACTTCCACACCTAATAGAAACCTAATGTTCCTCCACCTGTAACTGCACATGCCAACATTTGAAAGAGTAAATTCGGATATGCAAAAATTTGTTGACCCTTTTAATGTCACGTATGATAGTCGAAACAATGGCAAAAACACACTTTTAGTGACCCTAGTTGACACCAGATGACTCTCATTAAATGATAAATTTTGCTCTTTGAGAAATAATGTACATTCCACATACTGTTCTAATTTTATAAACAAGTTGCTTCCTTTTATCATTAGTTTTAGAAATGACAGTTACTAGTATTAACTAAACTCCAAATGATAGCATAAACTGATAAGAGTTGAACATCACTTACAGTTACTTTTAAGGATCATGTAGTTATATAGTTGTTTCCAGGTAATTTATTGAGCCATACATTATCCATCGTTTCGGCAATTAAGAATGAGGTGTTGTGCATTAAATTTTGTTCTTAGTTCATTTAATCTACGAATTGATTGGCTCAAGCAACGCGCCTTGTACTGCAGATAGTTATTAATGAAATTGCCACTGGTAATTTTCCGTACACCTATTACAAAAATCTATAATATTCATAAAAATGAATATAGTTTACCTGGAGTCTGCTATTATTTACTTGGTTGTTGTGGTTATATTTCAAGACATGAGAAAAAAAAAGTATATATGTAGAAAGCATGTTGCAATAATACACAAAGTCACTTCATTCAAAGTACTTCGTTTCCAACCAGTAGTATTAAGAAAACGTAATTCTTGTCACTATAGTTGGTAAGTAATAGATGTCAACGTGATGTCTTGTAAATATATTCTCTCATAGCTGGTCCAGAAGTCATGTGGAACTTTGCTTTTCAATCGAACGTAATTTTGGCTTCTAAAGTTTCTTTTAATTGAATTGAATTTATGACCTCTAGGGGCTCAGACCGCAATAGGGTAGGAGGGAGGAAGTTGAAAGACAGTCTGAGAGGCCTAGTTTGTAGGTACTTCCCGACATTTGCTTGGTGTGACTGAGGAAATGTTCTGCGAGGAGCTCAGTCAGCATAGGCGGCCGCTGGGAAGTTCCTCTTAAGGTTGACACTGTGTTTAAGAAATCATGTTCCTGGCATTACCCTCTAATACCAAGTTAGCTCCCATTAATTTGATTTAAAACAAAATATAAGCTGTGAGTCTTTTTTTTTAAATTTGAAACAACAGGAAGATTTACAGAATTCCAGTGAACGTTTGTACAGATCCTACAGTAATGCGAGGAACAAGATGTGCCGGTAATGCTTAATTTGTTCACTTACGCTCGTGTACATCAATACTTGAAATCTTATACCTTACTAAACCATATCGACACTGATCATCTATTTTTTCAGCTGAGAGAGCGAACCTCATTTTGCACTTTTGGAAGTAAAACTCCTCTCAGGTTTCTCTACTGATGATCACTGATTTTCGCATTTACTGTAGACCCCTATGCATATTTGTTGTGCTGGATAAGGTTCAAAAAGTTTGAGATAACAGGAAAGTTGTATGCTTTCCATGGTAAAGATACTTGAAGACATACATATTTTTACCCATTGTGTGAAAACAGCTGGATCTAATCCCTCCAAATCCTGTGATAGAGCGGACATCCCTTCATGTTTCTATCCCACTAGAACTTTCAGCATGGTAACGAATTTCACAAGGGAAGTATTTGGGTTCGAACAGGAATTTTTTTCGACTGTGTAAGACCTCGTTTGTCTGCTACAAAGCGTTAAAGTTTGAAACAAGTGGAAGACAGCCCGGGCAGCCGCTGCAACGGTTCCCGCAGTTTCGGTTCGAACAGGCATTTATTACTCAAAATATATACATAGACATATCTGACAATGCTGACAAAGACTGCAAAGCCAAAATACCTTGTAACAAATAGTTTGGAAGCCAATATTTGTCTCCACAAAATAGTGTAGTCTAAGTCGGAAAACACACGTTTATTTGTAAAATGCTTGAAATAATGAAAAACAACTACACATGAATGGATAACCTGATTAATGCTCTATCTTTAAAAGGGTACGTTTGTAATGGCCGCCATCTTGAATCTTCCTTGCTTTAAAAAAAAATATATAAATGAGAGTAAAGCATTTTAATCATGCTTTCTGATGGTTTCCTGATTTACCCTACTCCTCTACCAAGTTTAATTAAAAAAAAAAAAAAACAGTTTCAACCATCCATAGGTTTACTCGTTATTGGGGTCTGTTTCCGAACGTTCTTTGTTAAGACATAAGTTCTTAAAAAGAAACTAGATGTTTGGGATTTTCTGCTACTAGCTTGAATTATTATAAACGTCCTAAACTACCTGGTGAGCTTCTAAGGAGAGGAGCTACAGTTTCTGATAAAGTGAGCTCTAAACCACGACCCCAAGAGTATTTGAACCTGATTACGTACACAGAAAGAGATTGTGCTAACCTCTAGGACCACCAGGGGTCTTTTCTGTCTAATTTCCTCAGTATGTCTGAAATACGTGTTGGAGCGCTCAATTATTAAGTTTCGTTTGAAAATTCCCACAAAAATAGTACAACTAATGTAACTAAGAAGACTTGGATAATCTAAAGAAACGATTTCCGAAAAAAGATGGCAGCACTGTCTCCGTATATGTCTAATGTATTCTTATCGTTGCACGAAATTTCATTGCTGCTCCTACAAATTCAAGCCTAGAGAGTTCAAACTTTCAGGGAAGAAAGTTCATGACCAATTCAAGAGCATGATTGATGCCGATTTTCTATTCTTGTTTTCCTTCATTGTTGAAATCGCTTCATTGTTGTTGGGAATATCGAAACCTATAACAATGAAGCTCTTTCAACAATGAACGAAAAAGAAAATTAAAAATCGGTAGCGATCATGCTCTTGAATTTGTTATGAACTTTCTTCCCTGAAAGTTTGAACTCTCTAGGCTTGAATTTGTAGGAGCAGCAAGGAAATTTCGCGTAAAAGTGAAAATACATTAGACATATACGGAGGTAGTTTCACCCAGATTAAACTGGCTGGCTATGATACTTGGCCCTGACCGTTCCGTTCTGCTTTCCCTGCCATCGAAGAAATATTCCTTGCAGATCGTCATAGCTTAGATTTGTGACAGGTTTAGGCCATAGCTGTATGTCTTCTAAACATACGTTGTAAATAAACCAATAAAAGAAAAGTTATATTATTTGAAGAGTCTAGAAATCAAGGGATATAAGTGACATTGCCGAGTAAAGAAAACTTCGAGGTAATCTTTTATATTTTTTTATATATAACCCGAAATATATGTGACACAAAACTGTCATATTTTTGTACGTGGACACATCAAGGTCCAAGGTTTCTTTGTACGAAATATGACAGTTTTGTGCCACATATATTTCGGGTTATATATAAAAGATTACCTTGAACTTATTTTTTATTCGTCAATGTCGCTTATATTCCTTGGCTTAAGTCTTAATATCCAATAATGAATTATCTTTTATTGGTGATTCTTTATCTATAGCTTAATTTGACAAAAGGTGACTTCCAGGCAACAAGTGTTATTGCCAGTACTTATACTTAAATGATTGATCTAAATGAAACATTTTAGTAAGATGCTTTTACGTTCAGAAATAAAAATGTTTCAGGAAATATTAAAACAAATGATCCGATTCTATTACTTTTGCAATAATTCCTGCTCGTAATTGGTGGTCGGTTATCCTTTTCAATGCTGGATTGTTAAGCTCAAGTTGTCACTTGTTTGTCAAGATTTTGTCAAACTTTAACTACCAAGGTAAGGTTATTTTGTTTTTGTACATTTTAGGAGTATTTTTTCTAAGAAGAAACCAAATTTCAGTTGATTTTAAACTGCCGGAAAATGTGTACTGTTGCGATATTTATAACTAAATCAATATGCGGAACATTGAATTGGATTGAAAGGTCTCCACAGATTGAAGCATTTACTTTCAACTCTCTGTCCAAGTGCAATATGCTTGCTTTAAACTATCCGCGTTGACCTGGTGATGTCGTTACTACAGCTTTTGACGCTACAACCTCGCATCTTATATCAGTATCAACGTGCAAATTGTGGTTTATTATTTGTTCTTCAGTTGTCATCGAGTGCTCCTGAAATCTATGTATTTACCTTATTTGTGTTTGTATTTCGTAATAATAACTATAAAAGTTAACCCTAGAAACGAGACAGTAACCGCAAAAACACTTTCAATAATATAATAATCATCGGGTTTGAGTTACTTCCATCAGGCGTCTCCCCAGGTGGAGGATAGAGGAATGTAGATCAGATGGTGGGTATGGTAAATATTCCGGGCAGGATCAAAACTACTACTGCTGCCTTGCAGTTAGTAGAAGGATCTAGAAAGGCTAAGGAAAGATAAACCTGAACAAACTATCATGGTTAAGTGAACCGCCATCAGGTTGATGATGAATTACATCAGCAAAGCTCAGAGATGCACAGAGGACGACATCTTGATGTGCCTTTACCATTACTGCGCAGTCGTAGAGTTGACAAATTTTCACCGCTAAACCATGTCAAGAATTAGCAAACGTAATTCTATGGGTTTTCCTGGGGTAAAATATTTCGGAGGTGAACTAGTCCCACATTCAGTTCTACGGCTCCAAGAACATGGTTAAGAAAGACATTAGACTAGCAACGTGCAATGTACGAACTTTATACAAAACGGGTGCTCTTCAGATGGTGATACAGGAAACTGAGAAGTAGGCCTATGAGATGGAGATATTAGCGACACAATAAAGCCGATGAGATGATCAAGATAGCATTAGACAAGGCAAACATACTTTCTACTACGGGGGGGGGGGGGGAACTCAGTAACATAATTTGGAAATAGGACTTCTATTTGAATTGAATTTAAAGGCCTTTTAGGCAATTCGGCTCAGACCGGATGGGTGATGATGGGATTAATTAGTGAAATGAAGAAAGTGGGAGAAAATGGGAGTAGCCAGAGAAAACCCACGCGCGCGGTGATTGTCCACCACAAAGCACATATGGCGTGAGAAGGGATCGAACCGAAGACCGTTAGCACCAGAGATGTGTCTTCTACTATTTAGCCACAACGGCCCACTACAACAAGACCTAATTAAGAACAGTATCCTTTCAGTGGTTCAGAATATAGCATTTGTGAACGAGAAACAATATCTACTCGACAGCGTGACACGATTTTCATAGGTGTCCATGGTTCGACCGATGAGGCTGATAATAATGAAAAATATTCATTTTACGATGAGCTAGAAAGGTTGTTTGACCAGTTACCGAAGTACAACACAAAAATTGTATTTGGAGGTTTTAACACAAAAGTAGGTAAAGAACAAACTTTGATACCTAATACATATAAACAAAATAAAGTCTTAACAAAGTCAACAATACCAATGACATCATTCGAATATTTTATTTATGGCATTTAGGCATCTAAGGCTCAGGACAGGATAGAGAAAGGGAAAGGATTCGGGAAGGTGTCGGCCTGGCACTATGTTGAAGGTGCCATCCCGGCATTTACCTGGTGTAACTGAGGAAAAACCCTGGAAAACCTGTCAGAAAAACGCTGGAACCGAACCCACGATCTCCCGAAATCTACGCCAGCCCTCCACCACTGAGTTACGGCGGCTCGATAAAAATGACTGTTTACTTTTGCGGTTTTGAAAATCAGAACTCAAATACATATGGATATTTCCGGATGAAGAAACACACAACCAGATCTATCACATATTAACAGATAGAAGAGAACATACCAACATAATAGACGTTAAGGTTTACGGAGAAGCAGAAGGTGGCACAGACCACCAGTTAGTGATCAAAAAATTAAGGGAAAAGTTGAACATCGGGAATAGGGAAAGCAAATTATCAAAACAACTGCATATCGAAGTAAAGCTATTAGCTAATCCAAGCGTAAAAATAGATTACCAACTCGAATTCTCACATATGCTCGAAATCTTAGTCGATTCTAGTAATAATATCGATGACTTTAGAAATGAAATTAATGTAAAGAAAATGTGGGAGACAATTTGCTACACAGAGAAGTGCACCGCGGAAGAATGTGATGGTGAGAAGAAACAACAGGAAAACAGACTTTGGTATGATGAAGAATGCCTTTAGCTTCATGAGGAACGAAAACAAGCAAGGCAACGATGGCTAAGTAATGAAAGCGAAGCAAATACCAACCACTACAGTAACGCGAAACGAAACACCACACGCCGGTTCAGAAACAAAAAGCGAGAATATCTGACGCAGAAGATTCAGGAGATAGAGGAAAACGGGAAGACAAATAACACACGAGATCTGTACAAAAGGGGTAAACTTGCTAAGGAGAATTTACCAGCCGAGGTTAGGAATATGAACGCGGAGATCTTCAGGCGGATCCGACTAAAATTATCGATGTATGGAAAAGTTATTTTAACCAACTTTTTAATTTACATAACGGAGGAATTTCAAATCTATACCTTAGAACCGTGGATAGCCGAACCTAGCGAGATTGAGGTCAAAGTATCGATAAAAGAATTGAAATTATTCAAATCATCAGGAATAGACAATATTCCAGCCGTATTAATTAAAACGGCTGGAATCAAGGAAGTACATAAATTGATAAGTGCTATATGGAGAAAGAAGGAGCTTCCAAAGGAATGGAAAACATCAATAATTGTTCCGGTTTATAAAAAGGGCGATAAATCGCACTGTATTAATTATCGCGGAATATCGTTACTTTCAACCTGTTACAAAGTTTTAAGTAATATTCTGTTAACACGCCTAAGTGCATACGTAGATGAAATAATTGGAGATCACCAATGTGGATTTAGAAGAAATAGATCCACATTGGACCAGATTTTTGCCTTGAGACAAATTTTGGAGAAGAAATGGAAATACAATGGGACGGTTCATCAGCTATTCATTGATTTTAAGAAAGCATATGATTATATCAAAAGGGAAAATTATACAGTATCCTGATACGATTTGGAATTACGAAAAAACTGGTCCAACTAGTGAAGATGTGTCTCAGCGACCCCACAAGCAGATAGGTAATAATATGTCAGATAGTTTCAAGATTCGCAACGGATTGAAACAAGGCGATTCCTTATCACCAGTACTGTTTAACTTTGCGTTAGAATGTGCAATTTTAAAAATTAAAGGGGACAAAAAGGGACTATCATTGAATGGTTTGAATCAACTGTTCGTATACGCGGATGATGTAGATTTAATAGGGGACGATATAGATGCACTACAAAGCAACACCGATGGCTTAGTAGAAGCGTGTGATAAGACAGCTACAGGTAACATGAAGAAAACAAAGCACATGATAAGCCGAAACACAGGGAATGGTGGAAATAGATACAGAACAATTAAGAATGAGGTCAAAGGAAACGTAAACAAATTTAAATATTTAGAAACATATGTGACAAGCAAGAACGAGGTCACTCAAGAAATAAAAAGTCGATTAGTATCGGGTAACTGGTGTTTCTATTCAGTCAAGATACTTATAACCTCGCGATTATTATCAAGAAAGTTGAAACTGAAAATATATAGAACGGTTATTCTGCCGATAATTCTTTACGGATGGGAAAGTTGGAGTACTATTCTAGCAGATGAACATAAATTACATATGTTTGAAATTAATGTTTTAAAACAGCTATACGGGCTGAAACCGGACGAGATGACTAGAGAATGGAGAAGACTGCATAATAAAGAACTCCACAGACCACGACTCAACCGATGTTGTAAAAATAATAAAATTTCAACGACTAAGTTAGGCCATATACTTCGCATGGGGGAAAATGAAAAATTATATTCCAACTGGTTTGGTAACCCGGAGGGAAGAAGACTTCATTGGAATGGCAATATTTGAAGCAATCTTCGTGAAATAGGTGATTGTGATGAAAAGTGACTTGAGCTTGCCCAGAATAGAATCCGATGGCGAACGTTTGTTACTACGGCGATGAACTTGTGAATTCCGTAAGCCATAGATTAAGTAAGTAGCTGTTAAAATTCGGGCAAAAGTATCTAACAAGTAAAACCAAATATGTTGCCATGGTAGAATGAATATTAATAACATCTTCAACAGTTATAACAATTTAGCAAATTTAGCTGTTACTAAATAACTGATTTCCCCCCCCCCATGACTATGTTAAGTCTCCTACTTCAAGTTTCATCTATTTATCTAATGGAGGCTTAAAATAGTCTTTCTTAGAATAGGGATTATTTTTCGGGTTTCCTTGTAAACCCCTTACTTCAAGATTGAAACAAAGATCTTACTAAGGATATCATCAATAACCGCATCGGGATTCCTACGAGTTTTACAATACAGATTAGATATTTCCTAGTACCTCACCTTTGCCTTACATTCACAAACTACTTGTGAGTTTCCTGCTAAATTCACTTGCTCCATCCTTCTGTAACGTCTGCTAAGAAGCATCGACAAGCGATCAAATAAATTGAGGCGCTCAGAAGCCAAAGGATACAAGTAACCTTGACGAATAAAAACGTTTGAGTTAATCTTCCATATATAACCCGAAATATGTGTGACACAAAACTGTCATATTTTGTACAAAGAATTCTTGGATCTTAATATGTCCATGTACAAAATATGACAGTTTCGTGTCACATACATTTCGGGTTATATATGAAAGATTAACTCAAACTTTTTTATTCGTGAAGGTGACTTTATCTCTTGGCTTCTCGACACCTCAATTATCGTCATTAACATAAATATTTAAATAGAAGAACAACTCTTGTTACTTACGAAGTCTCATGCCTAAGATACATAAAAAGTACTCTCCGAGCTTTACGTATATTACCTATCCATCTCCTGCACGTAATAACAACAGAATCTGCAATAATTAGTGGAAAAGGAGATATGAGTTCTCTTGTAAACCATATTTTAATTTGAGTCAATGGTTCCATATTTAACATCAGACTTTACCTTAGCGACAGGGCTTCCATATCAATATCAAGGTTATTATTAGTCACTTGTAAACTTTAACCTTTAAACGGGCAACTTATGTTACATACGTAACAGGACAAAACGCGTCCGTTGGATCTTTCATTATTTATTAATATAAATACTTAATGTTCTGTTCTTTACTGAACTGTATGTTTCATATACACAGCAAATTTCTCTTATTTGTTATCAACAACGTGTTTATTAATTTTAGTGTTCAAAATTTAGTGTTCAAGTTCAATGTATTATAACAGATTGTAACATAAGCTGCCATACCAAGTATCTTACATCATATTACCGTCATATAGTAATCATGAGCTGAATCATTACACATGTCACATATTTTTGTCATTAGTAAAATTGTTCCCTTCATGTGAATTATAATCAATCTTCAGTAGCTTCAGGAATCAGAAACTTATTCATCCAAAACGTTAGTAGTTTTCTCAGCACTTTGGCAAACCGTATTTCTGCATGGCATTGTAGAATACAGTTCATCATTACACAGTAAATTATATGTGAAATTCCGCGCGGAAATATACAAACAAGGCGTGAAACAGAACTAGGGACTATACCAGTTGGTGGCTGATTCTAAAGCTAATCCATGCATAAATAAGAGGTACTAAGCGCTACGGAATTCTACTTCATATTTTTTTTAAATATTGTTCTATTATTATTATTGGTAGTAGTAGTAATAGTATAGTTGAGTTTCATGCACAATCACTGCTTATTGTACTATATGAAAAGCATTGCGAATCAATTGAACACCTATTGCCCGTTTAAGTTACAAATCAGTAAACAATTTTAAAATAAAATACAGCTGAAGTTGGAATTCAAACATAAGCACTGGTGAAGATAAAACTACGCTAGAAGAATACAAAAAATCATTTCATAAATTTTTCATAAATTGCAGAGTTAGATAGTAGGAAAGCACTTGAGCGGTCCGAAGGACACCCCTTACCCGTTTAAAGGTTAAGGCATACTTATAGATTCATAGGAATAAAGTGTTGATGCTTTTTATTTAACGGGTCTTATTGTGTGCTTTTATTTCATTTTAGCATAATAAATGAAGCTTAATCACATAATTTTATTGATCCTTTTGTGGACACTATCTGTGCAATGTCACTTCGGTGGCCATCACGGTTGGAAAGGACACCATGGTTGGAAAGGCCATCACGGACATCATGGAGCATGGGGCCACCAACCAGCATACGGGTACCCAGCACCATACGGACACCAACCACCACCACCACCACCCATGTATGGAGGAGCAGGAAACTATCATCAACCTGCACTACCACCCTCGTATGGAGGAGGGGGATTTTATCAAGCACCACCACCACAACAACAACAACAACCACCCACGTATGCAGTCCAGCAGCCACAAGCACCTCAATATGGAGTACTACTACTTCACCAATCTCATGGAGGCGGAGGCAATTCTAATAATAATGTCCAGTCTTATGGTGGTGGAACTGGAGGAGGTTTCGCACCACAACATCCACCAGCCAATCCGCAGCCAGTGCAGACAGTACCACCAGCTATAGGGTATGGCAAGTAAGCCAGTATCTTTAAAAGTAAATGTCTCATAATTTGGAATCAACCCTCACAGCACTGATCTGAAAATGATATTTTAACAAAGTGTACCGATTTAGTATGAAGAAATTCAATTTAATTTTAATCAAATTTAGTCTTTATCAAAGTTTTTGGTAAACTTCGTTATAATCTCTACACAAAAGTAAACAAGTAACATCATCTTATTTTTGTATGAAATTATTATACTTCATATCAAGTATATTAACTGTATACATAGAAATAAATCATATATTTGGAGTATATTTACATTTTATTGAGAATGGATTAACCTATTTAGTGTATGTACGAGTTAAATGTTGTTCAATCTATAATACATGCAAAGCATACATTACCCATATATTATCATTGCTCGCAGGACCAGCTAATAAATGTCGACTCCAGAAGAAAAGGGATACAGATGACATTGCCGGTTTAAAAAGTCGAGATAATCTTTTATATATAACCCGAAATATATGTGACACAAAATTGTCATATTTTGTACATGGACACATCAAGGTCCAAGGTTTCTTTGTACAAAATATAACAGTTTTGTGTCACATATATTTCAGGTTATATATATAAGATTATATCGAACATTCTTTTATTAATCAATGTCACATGTATCCCTTGGCTTCTAGAATTGACAAATAGGAGCGGAATATTAGGTGCCCAAAATCAGAAAATATGTTTTCTTTTATGCTCGAAACCAGGGCAATGACGACAAGTCAAGAAAATTTTCCTTCAAAATATACTGTCAAGTACATAAGTATTTACCAGCAACAACAGCACTTTAGCTGCTTTGTGATTACGATAAAATAAGCAAGCACATTTTCCAATTGTCCATTACACATGTACGCTGATTATCTCTGAAAAATACTTTGTAATCTGAGAACTCTCGCATCACACCGTGTTAGGCGCGCGGGAAGTGTGGGAAGTTATTCGTACTTACATGGTCAATTTCACCTACTTGTTCCTCTTGAATATAAGATTGCCACACATGTTCCTTGTTCCACATATTGTCACTAAACATCTTTTCGTATATAATCAAGACAGCCACTTCTGTAATCAAACACAGAGTATGAACGTTACAGTTTCGAAACTATATCAGCGTCCTTTTGACACTAACGTAAGAAGCTGGTCTCTTTTCACAGTCATAATTTCGACACTATATCCGGGTCTTCTTGAGACCAACCCGTCTAAAAACATCACATCTTTTTACAGTTGAATCGACAGTTGGAAGAAGGCAATAAATGCCAAAAATTTGAAAATCTAGTTCATGCCGGATTTCATAGCTGGAACGGATCGCGCAAGTATACAATGCATAAAGGAAGTAAAAATTCATCAGTAAAACCGTGAAAAATAGGTGCGAATTAGACACGGACAAAAATAGCATAGCAGCTATTTTTCACTGCTACTTTCTCTAAATTGCTATCATGGCTACAACCAATGAAAAATAACAGTTATTGATTTAGCCGCTATTTTTTTTTTTTAATCTTGTTTAGGTTAAAATGCATTGTTCTCTTGTTCCCGACGAACAGAACTGCTGACAGGTCAGGACAAAAATGAAAACTGACAAGTGTACCAAATCCAGGGATTCAGGACGTTATCCGGGAAGTATCACTTCTTCACTTCCCTCGTTCTCTGTAATATATCTGTGAATATTGTGAGTTCTAAAGCGTATGGAAGCTGGTGTGGTTCGTTAATCTAGTGACTACTGTGTCGGTTCCCGGCAAGCACCGTTTTTCTCGTTTTCTTACAACACAATAACTTTTTAAAAATAATTTTACTTTTGTACTTACAAAGGATTGCTCCACTTTTGATTCTTTTGGGAATTTTTTTTACAGTTTCCGAGTTGTTACATTAGGTTAGGTTCGGTTAGAAAAGTCAGGTTAGACTATTTTTTTTTTACATGAGCCCATTTTCAAATTTTACTCCCTTCACTGGCATAGGCTAAAAATATAAGGTAAGATAATTTTCTTCGTCACGTTTAACACAAGAAACAATACCACAATAATTTGTTCTCAGTAATGACGTTTGAAATAATACTTCTCTTAAGAGCGTCGTCAGGAATTCCGCCAGAACACACCAAATTATGGTTCTCCCAAGTTCTCGAGCTCTTCCCCTTCAATATTAATTTTTCCCGAAAAAATACATAGAAACTCTAAAAATTTAACCCTGTTAATTTTGGCTTTTTATCCTCAAAACTAAAATTCCCGGCAGAATTATTGTACTGGGTCAGTTTTATATTTTTATTTATTTATTTATTTATTATTTGTGGTTGAAAATCTCCAAGAACAAAGTTCTGGCCAACTGATAGAGATGAACATCCACTGTATCTACGGCATATTGTGCAAACTCATTTGTCTTGTATTCCTGCCGCCCGCCAAAAAGTAACTCATTTATATCAAAATGGCAACTCCCAAATGCTCCTAACCTGTTCTGCATAGGGGCAAATTCCCTTTTACGTTTCCCCTAGATTTGGGTCTACCCACTCCCTTCAATTTATATTTAAATTAAGTACGTTACTATAACGTGGTTTTGAAAGGGATCCACGAGATTTCGATGGGAATCCACAGTGTGCCTTGACATGAAATTACGCTCTCCCTCACCGTATTCACCGCTTTACGCGTCCCTGTTTTAATTGTATTTTGATGATGTACTGTGCCCTCTCCACCAGTTAGTTCAAGCTCCGATAATTACATACAATAGTTTACCAACAGTTATACTATAAAGTAGCCTACCAAGTTCTAACCTTCGTCCATCACTCTACTGCACACATAACAGGCTACAGATAAATAAGTTAGTATAAAATGGTGCTTCTACACTGCTTTTTCACAGTTGGGAATAAATAACTTACATTTAGATACATTTTTCTAAACTGCTTTTTTAACTGCTACAGTTAAAAGATATTAGCATATACCAACTACTGCTATCACTGTTACGGATAATATTACTTCTGCCTATTCCTGACTCGAAATTTCTATCAGTGGGAGAAGGAAATAAATCCGGATTTATTACTTACTTGTAATTTTAGAGTTCATAGCGAATCAATTTATTATAAATAACCTCGATTTGAATGTTTTTATTACCTTTTTCTGAATTCTTTCTGGTCAATTTTTCCATTCTTACGTCCCCCCACTTACAACCGTGCAGACATTTCCTCCATCAGTTGGAAAAAGGAAATAAATCCACCATTTTTTTTTAATTTTACAAGAAAAAATACAATACTTGGAAACTGTCTGAGCAGTACACAAGGAACAAAAGAAAGTTCTAAATATTCAGTAAAAAGAATTTCAATAAATCGTTTCAATAAATAAGAAAATGTTATACAGATTTTGTTAATTTCTCACAAAACAGATTTTCTTTATATACATTTCCTTCTTCTGATTCAGTTATAGTTTCTACACTATATCAGCGTCCTCCTGAGACTAACCCAGGGGTGTAGCAACGGGGGGCACAAGGAACCGTAGTCCCCAAATAGTGTGTGTGGCCCCAAACGAAAATTGGAATAATACAGTAGATATAGTAAGTTCGAGGCACTGCGTACACGATACCTGTAGGTCAGTCCATCTGAAATCACCCAGCTTGGCTCTTGTCTCTCTTACAAGAATAGTCCAAAACAAGAATTATTATATTTTTACACAAATCTATTAATTAATGGCAGCCACTTTTGAATTGCGGCATATGCCAAAATTTGTATTAGAAGATGTGTAAGAAAAATGTAGTGTTTGCGGACTGGGTTATCGTAGAACATTGAAACAAATATATTTTTTTAAAAAAATCCAAAATTTTGATAATTTTAATCCTCTGCATGAAAACCAAAAAACGTAATCGAACTGGTCAAAATGGTATCCAAATGTGATTGTTGAAATAGAAACAATTCCGGTTTTCAGGGCGCTTTTTCGTTCGGAAGGGATTGAACATACCAAAGTTGATGTTTTTCACTATTAATATATCGAAGTATGTTGAAGTTTGATACATGTTTCCTTAATATTTTATGATTTTTTTGAAAATCCAAAATTTCGTATTTTATGCATATTGGAGACCCAATATCTCTGGTGTAAGAAAATATAAAAAATGTAATTTTTTCACACGTTATACATTTATGTCAGGAGAAACTACAGTAAAAATTTGAACTTTCATATTTGAATTTGAAGGGAGTTGCAAATTTGCAAGCTGGGGTGTGAATAATGCTCGTGTACGCTTTGTGAAATGTTATATTACCACCAGAATGCCAAAGAAATGTGTGAATACGTAAAGTACACCCTGAAATATCATTTTAGAAAGCTTATTTTATATCCAGTTTCAGTTGGCAACATGGATGCTCCGCATTTCCACTTTGTCTTTTTTTTTCTTCATTCCATTAAGCAACCATGGCTTTTCGTGGAAAACGTTGCCACCTCTATGAAGCTCCGTATACAACTGTCTGTAATTAATCGGTTGGTATAAAAATAAAAGATTACCCAAGAGATATAAGTACTTTTAAAAGAATGAAAGTGAGCAAGCAACCAAGCTGGACGATTTCAGATACACTATACACTAAACCTTGCTTGAATAAATGTTGGACTATTTTGGATAAACAGGAAGTATGATACTCTTTGGTACTTGTTAAGGTTCCCCCCGCTAAGTAAATATGAGGCCCCTGCGAGACAATTTGTCTGGCTACACCGCTGGACTAACCCTTCATAAAACATCACAAGCTGGCTGTCTAAAAGAGGAGTAGCTTGTGATGTTTTCAAAAGCGGTTAGTTTCATTAAGACTGCTGATATAGTGGCGAAACTGTAACATTCATACTGCGTGTTTGATCTGTGAACTGACTTCCTTCGGAGGACTCTATTTAAAGTTAATTTCAAAAAGATGTGATACACATGACTTGTGTCATTTCAAGAATAAATATGTAATTTAAAAAATAATATTAATTACATATCAAGATGTAAATTAGATTTAGGATAATGACTGTGAAAATCTATGGATAAATTTACCTGTTTGCAACCTATATGTATATCCCACATTTTTCCAAGTGTAATATTTTATTTCTTATATGCTTTATATTAATTTAGATGTATTTGATATTGTGTATGTATGTCATTCTTGTGTAAAATATGTAGGTCTGATGGAAACAACGTAATAATATTTTGGGAGCTTAAAAGCCACACAGGAGGAAAAGACTTGGCTGGAATTAGCAGCAAGAAAGAACATTGAACTCTAAAGGAAATAGAGGGGAAATAGTTTCCTTTGTATGTATTGTCCGTTTGATGCTTTCTTTTCTTTTGAGCCTCGACCAGTCCATTTGGAGATAGGAAAACAGGGGTGCGAACATTATACAAAGGATTACTTCGCGTTTTCTAATTCTTTGTATCTTGAATAGAGCATCTGCAGTCTGAGTTCTATATAAGAGGTCCGATTTCCCGCCCTTTCACAGTATGAACCTACGTAGTAACTAACGCAGTCGGGTCGACGAGTTCACAATGTGTAAACTGCGGGACACATTCCGTGGAAGCCTGCAAGTAAATGTTAAGCGGTTTCAACTTTGAAATTAAGTACACTTACACTTCGGAACTTAAGGTTATTTTAATATTTAGTAACTTTGTGTTTTAGTAACGATGTTGCCTGCAGTTCGTTCTACTTTTGAGATTGCTACTTTAAAATTTAGTTTGTTTGCTGACGTCATTTGTTTTAGTTTCGTAAAGCATTTAAAACCCTACCAGAGATTTGAAACCGGGTATTTATTTAGAAGTTTGTCGTTTGTGTTGAGTTTGAACTATACTGCCTACGTCGTGATTTATTAATCTAAAGTATAGCCAATCACGAGCCTAGCCTTGAAGTTATTCAATTTTAAATTTAGATGTTCAGTAAGTTAGCTGATATGTGAATATCATGATACACACCACCCTGTCAAATCAAACCTTAGCCTTCCTATGAACCTTTCCCCCTTGTCGATCAGCCCGGATGCTTCGGAAGGGAAACTCCTGGATCTCTCGTCGTGTGAATGGTGTGTCTACGATTTAGAAGAGCTCCATCAGTTAAAGATATCGTCCCTGAAGCGTATTAAAAGCAGAAAAAAGTAATTGGGCCTAAAGCTGCGAAAGTAATTTGAATATGTCTACGGTCCTGATTTTTATAATAAAGTTAGCTTAAAGATGTAGAAAAAACAGCATTTTGTTTAAATGTGCCTTAAATAAATAATTTTACAGTTTCTGTTACCCTGACATTTTTATAAACATATTTCAAAATTTATCTTTAAGCGAACACTTGTGGAACAGGTAAAAGTTTGGTTATCTTTCAATTGTCCTTATTAACTTGAATATTTAGCTTCTGCACATCTATTACGTGGAACTTCTCAGATATTTTTACGATGTCACGCGAAAAGCTTGAAATCGCAGACAGCAATTCTCAAATTCTTTCCTAAACAGCCATCTATTGGTAAATCTTAAAGTTTCGCAATAAACGAGGCATCAGTTTTGTGGAACTCGTGCATGTGAAAGGTTTGTTCACCTCAAATGACAATAAGAACGATTGTTTAGTGTTTCATGTCATTTTTAGAAATAAATTCGGAACTATGCCTTCATATTATAAGAATTTGAAAAATTATTTTGTCTGGAAAGTCTAGAAAAGTCCAAATAAAATACAAGTTAAGCAAAAGTTTATTTATTACACCGGTAATTAATGAATTTGCAATTTATTGTAGTCTGGGCAGGCACATAGAGCTTAAACACATTTCAAATCTGAATGAAATACGCTCCCATGGTTTAGTTGATAAAGCCGCCAGCCACGTGCTTTTAATCGTCAATGGAGAGGTAAGTGGGTTGGAGCTTCTTTGCTGACAATCCTGACTGAGATTTTCCACGTGTCCTCAATTTCACCAGGTGAATGCCGGAATGATGCCTCAACTAAGACCCTGGTTACTATCTTCCCTATCCGTATCCGCAGAAGAGTGTTCTACGAGAAGATGTCATTGTTTGAACGTAAGGGCCGAAGTTCCAAGTTCAATCCAGAAAATATTAGTAAAATAAAGTAAATCTAAAGATAACCTTTCACGTAGGGTGACCAACCGTTCCGGGTTGCCCGGGACTGTCCCGGTTTGGACCCTCAAAGTTCCGCGTCCCGGGCAGGCCTTCCCCGGGACGCCTAATATCCCGGTTTTCTTTAAAATCAGTAAAACAAAATATAATCATAACTGAAAAAATACATATATAGCCTATGAATGTGTAAGATATGATTTTAGTGTGTAATGGATTCATCGTAAATAATTCCAGGAGATAAATTAAACACTGGCGAGTGATTTACTGTTTTCAAGTGTTAATAATATGTAGTAGATTAGAGATGCAGATCTGTTATGCCATTACAGGCATTGTAATATACACTTTTATTTGTATGTTTTTCTTGTATGTAATACTACATTTTACACTTTTACTGTTGCACTTTTCTCATAGAATCATATACGAAAAATGATACACGAGGTTTATATACATACTAGAACAGTGTCCAATGACTAAAAATATTTAGCTTGCGATACAAAAGTACTTTATTGATGGCTATTTGAGATGACACTAAAATATTTCTACAAAGTTTTATTTTTATTAACACTATAAGGAAAATAAAAAGAAAGTTGTTTACATGTAAAATTAAAATTCATGTTACTTTATTTATGAATGAAAGGAGGTCTTGTATATTTACCATTATTATACAAAAAGTATTATACAGTTTTAAGTATCAAATGCTAATGACTAAGAATATAAGTAGAAACAAATATGTTTTGAAGAAAGAAATTTAAAAGTTAACTAAAAAGCTTTTTCTAACAATAAGAGTGGAAAGAATATTTGTTTTCCTTATTTCAAATTTCCTTTTTTTATATCCTATGATATAAAAACATATTAATTCATTACTTTTTAATTGTCATTAAAAATATTTTTCCTTCAAAGAAACTGTCTCCAGTGGGACAAGAGAGTCTGTAGGAAACTTCCACAGTGCAGAGAGCAGAGAGCAGAGTAAAATAACGTTCTTAGATGAAGTATCGAGCTAATTAGCTCATGACTTCAATGTGATTGGGATGACGGTTGAACTATTTGTATATGATTGAATAGGGAGCAACTGTCGCATCCCTAGGACAGGTCAATGATTATCGTTAGTAAGATGAAATAATAAATGACGAGTTGGAGGAGGGAAATTATGTTTCATTTAGCGAAGCGAAGATGTTATAATGTGATCAGGGAGGCTAAGTTGGAATTTATTCCTTCCATAAAAGTAGTATATGTGATTTCCTATTCATGTGCTTTAAGACAGGTGATCTGAGTTGTAAGTAGGGATGTTATGTAGGGTGAGGCATGCGGTGAGTATATCGGATAGGTTGAGCGGTGCCAATGATGTGTAAGGTAGGGTGAGGAGAATGTAGCATACGAGTCCAGAAGGATCGACATTGAAAATCGATGACATCAGCAAGCATTGGTAGTGATAGGTCTTCATGTAGTTGCATTATCCTAGTATCTCTACTATGTCCTGTGATTATCCTTGCTGCTCTATTTTGAACACGTTGGAGTTGGAGATGATGTGATTTTGCTGCATGTTGCCATACAGGTGCAGCATAAAGAAGGAGAGAGCGTATCATCATTTTATATAAGTTAAGCTTAGCTGATAAGGTGAGTTCTTTACTTCTAAATATTGGGTAGAGAGCCAGAAGTCGAGAGAGTGCTTTGGTAGCAACAGTTTTAAGATGAATTTTGAATAGTAGAGTCCTGTCCAGATCAACGCCAAGATAACGTGCTTGAGTATTGTATTGGAGTTGGGTTCCAAAGAGTGTAAGAGGCTGAAGAAGGTTGGTATGACGCTTTGAAAAGTGCACAACAGCTGTTTTGTCGGCATTTAATTTCATCCTCCATTTTGTGGTCCATTCCTCAATTGAAGTGAGATGACGTTGAGCGTACAAAT
>JAGDQP010007535.1:48387-66831 GCA_022664845.1 Lepisma saccharinum | reverse complement strand
TCAACATAAACCACTTTTTGAAACATTACTGCTGGAGGAAAAGGTTCATGCATTCTTGCTAAACGAGACTCATCTTAAAGCACAATCAAAATGTAAAATATCTGGCTACCAGTTCATACATAACGCAAGCACCATTCCTGCACTAAGAGCAAACGGAGGCGTAGCGATAGGATTCAAACCCACCATACCATATCGTATACATCGTATTACACAACATAATCTGCCCGAATACATTATATCGACCCTTTATTTTAAAAACCTTCATGTAACTTTAGTAACCATATACGTACGTCCAGGTCATATAATTCCACTGCAGTTTTTTTCAACACATTTCAAATAATTTCAGAACATACATCATTATGGCAGATCGGACAGGCAAAAAGATCAATTTCGTAACTTTATCACAAATAACACCAACGGCATCTCAAACCTAACTTGATCAACCGCACCCAAATCGAAGTTCTGGATACTATAGGAAGCGACCATGTTCCAATCAAAATAATCCTCCATCGCCAACCTTCACAGCAAGCAAACCCACCCATCCTCCGAACAACCACAAGATTTGATCTCGTAAACTGGAACCACTACCGCGACCATATCAGTAATAGACTCGACAGCGTACAGGAACCAAAAAACGAGGAAGAATTATACCAGACACTGAGCACGATCACCGATACCATTCAGGCAGCGTCAAAAAAGCACATACCTACAACCCAGTTATCATCATATCAACCGAAGCTACCACCTACCTATTTCACACTGGTAAAACGCTCACGACAGACCTTCAGGGACTATATCAGAACTCGAAACCTGCCTCGTTACAACTTCATCGGCAGCTCCAGCGAACAGTACATAACTATATAGTATCCTATAAACTCCGACAATGGATAAAAACATGCAACGAACTTCGAGATACAGCACATTATACCAGATTCTGGAAACGTTTCAACATACTCACAGGTAAAAGGACAAAAACTACTTATCCATTACTAAAAGACGATCAACCACTACAAACTGATGTCGATAAAGCAAACGCCTTTGCCAGCTATTTACAGGAGATATTCAGACCAACACATCCTCACATCGAACGAACGCATCCAGCGAACCGACTCAACATAAACTCACCAGCTTTGCAGCCTCATTCGGACCATCGAATAAATGAGAATAGATACCTCACTGCACCCATCACCGTCAATGAAATCGCCACCACCATCGCCAGGAAGAAAAATACTGCTCCGGGAATGGACAGTATAACGTACAGACATATCAAAGAAGGACCTCTTCGACTTCTTCAACTGATTGCGGCTATTTTTAATTTCATCCTACGCACCGGCTTCATCTCAGCAGAATGGAAAACCTCTAAGACACTTATGATCCTAAAACCTGATAGACCACCTGGCTCCGTAACATCCTATAGACCTATCCAACTAACTCCAACATTAAGTAAAATCCTCGAGCGAATTATTGTAAAACGCCTTCACGTCCATTTACAAGAGAGAAACCTCCTACCAATCTACCAAGCAGTATTCCGACCCGGCTACAGTATTCAGGATCAATTACTACGCCTCGCAAACCATATCACAAACCATTTCAACACCTGTAAACCCTCATGCCTTGTTCTGTTCGATCTTGAAAAAGCATTCGAGAAAGTATGGCATCATGGACTCATCTGGAAACTTCTGAATTTTCAATTACCCTTAGCTTACATATGATATATCTACAATTTCCTCACCGAACGTATTGCCTACATAACCATCAACCAATCCAGCTCATTTCCAGTCCTTCTTCAAACAGGAGTTCCTCAAGGTTCAGCGCTCTCTTCACTGTTGTATATACTATATTGCTCAGATCTACCAACTCTACCAGCAAATATACAACTTTATTGATATGCAGACGATACAGCCTTTCTCGCCACCGCACGCACAATACAACAAATTAACCGCACAATGCAAACTGCAATAGATTTGTTCATCCGCTGGTGTTCTAAATGGAAACTTACAATAAACGCATTAAAAACTCAAGCTATTGTGTTCTTGCCACCTAAACAGCGATCACGTGTGCAACGCAATCCTTCAAAACTAGAACTCCAGGTACAACGAACACGCATACGTCCAAGCTGTACTGTTAAATATTTAGTCATAACCTTCGATCATCACTTGACATGGAACCCATATTTAAAACAACTCACCCTCAAAGCAAACAACCGTTTAAATTTGCTAAAAAAGACTCACAGGAACCACTTGGGGAATGGCACCATCAACAATTATCAACACATACAAAGCATTCCTCAGACCTGTACTCACATTTGGACATACAGCTTGGGTATCTGCTCCTCAGTCATTCTACAATAAACTCAAAATCCTAGAACGCCACGTCTTCCGTATAGCACATCGAATAAAACTACCAAGCCCTACTGAGGATCTATATGCTCGAGTAACAATTCCATACATTCTGTTCCATTTAGAAACACTTCGCCTAAAATACATCACTGGTCGATATGAAAATAATCACCCACTGCTTTTAGACACCATTCAACATAATGCCACCTACACGCAGGAACGCCCACTTCTAATGAACAATTCACTTTCACTTCTTTCCAGCATCTATACCACCACGCTTCCCGACGATCACATTGACTTACCGCAAATAACATCTTTCACAGCCCCAGACCCGCCTAATTTCATCTTACCATCTAATGCACAGTAAACCATTAGAAACAAATAGGGCTCATTACGTATCTCATCAGTGCCCGAAGAGCCCCCGGAACAGAAGACAATATGAATTCGTGTTAATTATCACTTTCAATGTTGTGGTTGTGACGTGATAGCACTGCATTCTCATCATTAATCTGATTGATATATTTATTTGCTCTTATATAAATCCTATCTACATACATGTATGATTACAAAGCAAAATCGTAATGTCCAAATATTTAATGAAATAAATAGAAATAGTATACCAAAAACCTTTTTGACCATCTCCTATATATTACCAATGCATTCTCATTAAATCTCATCCCAATAAAAGGGCGTAACCTGTTCAGTGGGTAATAGCCACGGCATCACTGTGGCTAATTGTTAATAATAAAAAAAATCAGTGATATAACTAGTACCTAGCCCAACTGTGGTTAGTTAACCTGTTTCGAGAATCTTGTGTAGTATACGCACGAGTAAGATATACAGGCGTACGGTCACTTTGGGATAGACGGCATTCCTCAATGTCGGAGGGTGGAAGTTATATTTTCTAGCAGCCATTGCACAGACTGATCATCATTGTCATTGTTTAGTGATAGGGTCATACTAACAAGTGATTGCATCTCTATAAGTATTGGGCTACGGCCCTGTTTATCTTCATCACAGCAACAAGACTTATTACTATCATGACAGAACCAGAACAAAGATTGCAACATAGACTTCCACCAGTAGTAACAGGACCTCCACCGTATTCATTTAGAAGAAATCCGTCGTCAACATCGCACCTTGGACAATACATCACGCTCACGTTCACCACCTAATAGATCAGGAAGACAAACACCGCAGTCACCACCGGATAAGAAGTCGCATACTCTAAGTGAATCTGAATCCGATAATGCAATGGATATCAATAACAGGGACCAATTTCCAGATCTGACAGCTAAAACCACAAAATTTTACTCTTTTCTTCTCACTCAGCATGATCCAAAATTTCAAAATCCGAAACTTCTTCTACAGCAACTCACCAAATACTTAAACAGAGACTTAATTAACCGGATCATACCTACCAAAAACGGAATCATCATTTAATCTGTAGACTCCAACTTAACTTCAACAATCCGTAACAAACATAGCTATGAAATCTTTGGGAAAAACGCTCACATGACTCGCTTAGAACAAAAATCCAACAAGCAACCACCACGCAAGCAACCAACATTATCAGTTGTCATACGCGGAGTCGATATTACATATTCAGATGAAGAAGTAGAAACTGAATTGAAAGCGGAAGGATACTCAATTGTGAAATGCCTTAGAATCAAAAACAAAACTGGGGGGGGGGGGCAACATACATGATTAGGGTTCTCACTAACCATCAGGAAACAATAGACGATCTCTTATCCAACGGCGCATACATATACAGAAGACGGTATCGTGTTGAACCTTCGCTCTCTCCGCCGCCAATACCTCTTCGCTGTGAACGTTTCCAAAAGTATAATTCCCATTCGACTTCTAAATGCACTAATCACGCTAAATGCGGTTTTTGTTGAGGTCCACATAACACCAAATCATGTACAAACCTACAGCAACCTCCTAAATGCACAACATGAGGCGAAACTCATCCTACCTTTAGCTACAGATGCAAAGCTCGTCCGGCTCCAGAACCCTCAAAACCTGAACTTATAGTACCGATCCGCACAGCAGAACCTCAACATCAACCAACTCCACCAATCACTTCTATCTACCAACCAATCACCATAGACAAAATGCTAACTTTTATCACAGTCACTCTGCAAAATATCCACTCGTTTCAAAGACCTTTCGTACTTCAACAAATACAGCACGTGGCCAAAACCATCTTAAACGTTAACTTCAACGCAACTTATTCAGGCCCTTATGCACATTTTCACGCACATGCACTTGAAACCGAAGTATAAACTGTTCACACTCCTCCTTGTAATCTTGCTAGTAATTATGGATATGAAATTTCTGTTTCTAAATATCAGGTCACTACCACAAAACAAACCATTATTTGAACAACTACTATTGGAAGAAAATATAAACGCATTCTTACTAAATGAATCAAACTTAACATAAAAAATCGTATGCAAAATATCCAGCTACACCATGTTAAGACATGATAGCCAACTTCCCGCACTTCGAGCCAACGGAGGTACAGCTATTGGATTTGCATCATATATAGCATACCGGCAACATCACATCCAAACACCAAACATACCGGAATATCTCATAACCACACTGTATTTCAACCAAAACTATGTGACACTAGCCACCATTTACGTACGACCTGGCCAGCTTCTTCCAACTGACTTTTTCACATACATATACAATAATTTTAGGACCTACATTATTATGGCCGATATAAACATACACAGCCGCACTGACAGAGAGAAAACTAACTTTTCAATCTTTGTCGAATTTCAGACAACAGGTACTATCCAAGAACTTCCACAACGCACAAGACCTATCTCGAACACAACGCCAGACGTCGTAATTACATCTACCAACTTGACACATCGCTGCAACATAGAAGTCCTTGATCTTCGCGGAAGTGACCATGCTCCCATTAAACTTACACTTCACTGTCAACGCAGACCACTTCCAAACCCAAATTCTACTGCACGTCAAACTCTCAGATAAGACAAAGCAAACTGGACTGGTTACCGAGACTATATACAAACTAATATTAATCCTGATGCATCACCAGCTACTGAAGATGAACTCTATAGCATAGTAGACAACATAAACACCACCTTCCAACAAGCCATTGAGAAATTCGTACCAAAAAGTAGCATACATCCATACAGACCTAATTTACCATCCCAATATTTACCGCTAATACGACGATCCAGACAACTATATCGAGACTACCGCAACACAGGTAATCCAGAATCCTTAAGACTACATCAGCAATTACAACGGACGGTACACAACTACATAAAAGCATACAAGCTTAGACAATGGGTCAAAACCATATAACGAACTCGCAGATACAAGCCATCCAACAAAATACTGGAAAAGGTTTAATACACTCACAGGCAAGTACAGTAAAACGCCATATCCTCTCATCCATAATGACCACGCACTCCATACTGACGAAGAGAAAGCAGATGCACTCGCTGATTACCTGCAAGACATCTTTACACCCATACAACCCATCAATCCTTTCAGACGGCACCCTGCAGACCGCCTTAACTTAGCATCACCCTATCTCCAACCCCATCCTACTCATAACCTTTCTGATCATCCTCTAACAGAACCTATCACCACAGATGACATCAGCTCAGCCATAGTACGCAAAAGAAACTCTGCACCTGGAATAGACACTATCACATACCGCCATATCATTGAAGCACATTTCTGTTTTCTACAACTACTCGCTACTATAAATACTTTTATCCTCCGTACCGGCTATTTTCCCCTTACCTGGAAAACTTCCAAAACACTCATGTTTCCTAAACCTCAAAAACCTCCACATGCAGTTTCGTCATATCGTCCCATCCAACTGACTTCCACTCTTAGTAAAACCCTAGAAAAAATCCTTGTAAAACGCCTCCACAAACATTAAGACCAATTCAACCTCCTTCCCCTTCACCAAGCCGGCTTCCGTCCATCTTTCAGTGCCAATGATCAACTTCTACGTCTCACCAACACCATTTTTAATCACTTCAATACTTCACATCCTTCATGTCTAGTACTATTTGTCCTCGAGAAAGCATTCGATAAGGTTTGGCACACAGCATTACTCTGGAAATTTCAACATTTTCGCCTTCCCATCACAATCATCAGATTTGTCTTTAACTTCTTAATTAACCGCATCGCATATATCTCGATAAACTCTAGCACCTCACATCCTATCTTTCTACATTGTGGTGTCCCTCAAGGTTCCGCACTTTCTCCACTCTTGTATTTACTATTTGTTGCAGATCTTCCATCCTTACCTCCTAATATCCACATTTTTCAATACGCAGACGACGACGTCTTCCTCGCCCTTAGTAAATCAATCCAACATATCAACCGAACTATGAATGAAGCGGTGTAACATCATGGTGTAACGAATGGGGACTCACTATTAATTCTCATAAAACACAAGCCATAGTCTTTATCTTTCCTAAACGCCGTTCTCGTGTTAAACGAAATCCAACCAAACTCACTCTCACCATCATTCATACGCCCATCCCATGCTCCAAACAAGTCATTTACTAGGGACTCATACTCGATCATCAATTAACATTGCGCCCTCATCTACAAAAGGTCATTAGTAAAGCCTACAATAGACTAAATCTGCTCAAAACGACTAACAGGCACCACTTGGGGTCCTAAACCACATACTGTAATTAATACACAAAGCATTCCTCCGACATGTCCTTACTTATGGATTCACAGCCTGAATTGCCGCCAACCAAAACATCTACAAGAAACTTCAGATACTGGAACGACATGCACTACGCATTGCTTACAGAGTGAAACTCCCAAGTCCGAGTCAAGACTTATATGACCACATAACTTTCCCTCACCTACTATTACATTTAGAAGATCTGCGAATCAAATACATTCACAAACGCCTTGAAATGAACCTTCTTCTCTTCCATGATATACTACATTCTCATGAAATACATCATCCACCTGAACAACATACACATACAGCCCTCTCCCTGCTTTTCACTTTATACCAATATAAAATCACACCAAACCATCCAAACTTTGCGCTTGCTTCAGCACACAGCATACCAGATATGCCTCATTATCTTGCACCTTCATACGTTGCACAGTGATCATAAATGTACTAACAGGGCTTCTTCACCTGTATACCATATTGTCCAGAGCCGCCCCTGGACAAGAAGAAACCTATCATTCGACTCTAAGTGTACTAAAGTGATGTGACGAGTAACGCACCTCATATTAATTTCTCATCCCATAATCATACATAAACCTACCTAAACAGTATGATTATGACCAAAGCTCATTATGGCCAATTATTAATTATGATTAGAATAAATAAATAAAGCATTGTAATAAAGTTAAAGCATTTAACCCAACAACCTTATAAATACATATATCCAGTAACCTAAAATCCCTTCCCTAAATAGAGGGTTCAGCCCTCTGGTGGGTCCTAGCTGCGGCTAGGTAAAAAAATTATGTGATTGAAATCCAGCAGCAACCTTAAGCTGGTTAAAAAATGAGGATTGGTCTAGTCGGCCAATCAAAATTACAGTCAAAATTACTTTTTTGAAATGTGTAATGCTCTTCTCAGAGCCTTTACCATAAATAAAATGGATGATGAGCCCCTTATTCTTCTTTTTCTTCTTTTCTTCTTTATAATGAATCTACCATTCATTTCTTTGGTTTCATTTGTTTGATTCTTCACTTCTGGTTATTCCTTTTCGTGTAAGGGTAGTCCATATTCACTTGTTTCGTTTGTTTATTTGATCACTTTTCGTCATAATTATTCCTCTGAGGGAAGTCTACATTCATTTCTTTCTTTCTTCACTTCTGGTTATTCGATTGTTATTTGTCGTATCTATTATGGAGTATTTTGAATCTAGTCCTAACTTACTCTCCTGTCAATGTCTGCATGACATTAATGGTCTTGTACATTTCATCTAGTTTTTGAAACCCGCAATTTTGTTCAATGTTCACTCGATGGGGATTTCCAAACAACACACGGTCTTTTCCCCATCTTGGATTATGTCATCTTACATTTACGAACACCTTAAACTATGGCCTGGCAGAATCACTTCGCTTGCGTCAAGTACACCTGAACATGGTAACGTCCAATCCAACATTTAACAACAAGGTAGCACAATGACCTCTGTTACGTGATGGGAATTTTCAGGCGACATCTTAAGTTTCCATCTTTCTTGCAGGACTGAAATAAAGCATTACGCAACTGCTCGTCAAATTTAGCCCACAATCTTGTACAAACATGTCTTAGGTCATCTCAAGCCATCCCCCAAGACAATCAACAGCGTTAACTAACTTCCGCATCTTCCCAACACACCACCGTTTCCTGTGCTCACACGTTCTTTCCTTCTTAGGTAGATTCTCAATAGTAAAGTGTAATTTTTATAGGTCAGTTTATAATCAGGAAGTTTATAATAATAAAGTTCCTAGTTCTCGTGTGGAAATTTGCTAGAAAGCCTTACAAATTATGTTGACAGTAAACTTATAGCAATTCTTAAATTTAAGTTTGCACAAACTGTTACATTACCTACTTTGTAGTATCTCACATTTAAAGTATTAGAATGAGTGTAAAAGTTTTATATGTTTTCAGTTTTAAAAGATTTTTTATCTTAAATACAAGTATGTGATGTTCAATATTTAATAACTTTTTATTTCTTGCGTTACCTCGTTTTCACCTTTCTACTTTGTTAAGATTAAAGTAATAGAATGACTATAAACGTTTTATATAGGTGACTAATAGTTTTGAATAATTTACAACAAAAATATTTATATCAAAGAACCTCGACTATGTCAAGTGAATGGAAATGAGTTAGGCAAAATTAAATTCCGTATTTTTTATTATACGCAATCTACATAACGTTTAAGGGCGATTTACATAACGTATAGAACACAATGCATATACTTGATTCCATCGTGACTAACACTTTTGAATAATCTATAACTACATATATTTTTTTCAAATACCCTCAAGTATGTTGAGTGGGCGAAGACGACCTAGCCAAAGTTAGGTTCGGCATTTTATTATTATACGCAATCTACATAACGTTTAAAATACAGTGCTTCTACTTGATTCCAACGTGACTAACACTTTTGAATAATCTAGAACTACACATATCGTCGCTTAAGAAACGACACCGCCTATGTGCCAAAAAGCACAAGTTTCAGTAGACGCAAAAACTGAAGGATATAGACGGTGTTGTTTTAGTAGAGGAGATAGCCGGTGTTAGAAAAAAGGTGATAGCAGCGCATTCTGTTGGATTTTGGTTGAAATACGTCGTGAGAACATGTTAAATGTATGGAGAAACAAAAAATTTAAAAAATAAGCAGTTTTCCAACATGTCGCTTAGGCGGTGTTGTTTCTTAAGCAACAATATTTTATCTCAAATACCCTCGTATGTCGAGTGGGCGAGGACGAGCTAGCTAAAGTTAGGTTCGGTATTATTTTATTATACGCTATCTACATAACGTTTAAAACACAGTCCATATACTTGATTCCAACGTGACTAATACTTTTGAATAATCTACAACTACACATATTTTAACTAAAACAACCTAGAGTATGTCTAGTGAGCGAAGACAAGTTAGCTAAAATTATGTTTGATATTTTTTTATTATACGCAATCTGCATAACATTTAAAACACAGTTCACTTAGTTGGTTGTAACGGACAAGAAGCAGAATACTTTCTAGTGTGTCTCGCTCTTTCACTTACATTACACTTCTAAAACTTGAAACTGTATTATATTTGTACTGAATATGAACCTAACTTTGACGCAAAAGTATGAAGACATTGCTCAAAGATGTATACGTGTCCTCACAATTGCTTCAGCCCTGGATTTTGCATTATATTAGCATTGTGCGAATATGATATTCACATTCAAAAGGTTTTTTCCCTCTGTATATCCCTACATGTACTTTTTTCAATCAAGGTATTACACTACATTTATATTGAAATATTTCACACTGAAAATGTTTCTGAACTTGACAGAGTCCTTCATGTTCTCTTAACTGAAATTAAAAACAAAATTTATTGCATATAATTTGTATGCTTTTTGACTTACAGACAGAAAAGTTTTTTAATACAATAAAAATATAATTGTAACTACACAAAAGATGTATACGTCATTTGCAATTTGTAAGAAAAAAGTTATGTTTAATTTCCAATTGTAACTTGCATAAAGTTGATTTTTACTTACATCTTTGCTAGAAAAATATTCTCGTACTTTTAAAATTATTTGATAGAACTTAGGTTTACAATTTATACTATCTAAAATCTTACCAAGTAAAATGTCACTCACAACTTCTAATTTTCACAAAGTAAAAAAAATATTCACAAATTTGTAATAATAACTCTAACTTTTCAACTCTCTTTTACTTCAGTGTTAGGTTTAGAAAATGATTTTCTTTATTTATTTCTTTTATTTTGTTTTGTAAAGTAAATTCTTAACAAAAAATTCTGTTTCTTACTTTAACTTACAAGGAAAACATATTTTTCTACTTTACAAACAAAAGGTATTCACACTTTGTAAGAACAAAAGATTCCACCTACATTAAAGATGGGAAACAAGAAACGTAATTTCTAAGTTCCACAGAAATGTTTATAGGGTGCAAACAATAAAATTTTACGTTGTAACTTTAAGTTATCACTTCAATGTCTTATTAAAGCTTGGCTAACAAGATGTTGTGCAAGATGTTTCTGTTTTAAGTTAACTAGGAAATGGAAATAATTACAATAGTTATATTTACAAAGTAAAGCTAGACAAAGTTCATAAATTAATATTCTCTATTATTTCTGAATAAAAGCAAACTTTTTTCATAATACGTCATACAGTGAGCTTAAAATTTATTCTGCTGGTGGCATCTTTTTGAGCAGAATTGTTCTAATCAGAACAAGAATCGATTATACTCGATTATGTCTAAGAAAATTGAAGGTACCATAGCGGCGGCGGCGGTTTACCTTTAAGAAAGATAGAAAATTGCTCTATTTATATCAGTCTGTTTCTGTGTATCTGTGTCTATTTGGCTGTGTGTATGTAAGTGTGTATGTATCTCTCTCTCTATCTGTATGTGTGTGTTTCCCTTTGTGTGTGTCTCTTTTTCTGTGTGTCTATCTGTGTGTGTGTATGTCTCTCTGTCTATGTGTATGATTTTGTGTTTTTCTCTCTCTCTATGCGTATGTGTTTCCCTCTGCATTTATGTATCTGTGTGTGTGTCTTGCTCTGTGTGTCTGTCTCGCTTTGTATGTTTGTTTGTATGTGTTGCCCTCTCTATGTATGTCTATCTCTCTCTCTCTCTGTGTCTTCCTCTGTGTGTCTGTCTCCCTTTGTATGTGTGTGTGTGTATGTGTCTCCCTTTGTATGTATGTCTATCTGTGTGTGTGTGTCTTCCTCTGATTGTGTGTCTAGATTTGTATGTGTGTGTATGTGTATCCCTCGGTATGTATGTCTATCTCTGTGTGTTTTTGTGTTCCTCTGTGTGTCTGTCGCCCTTTATATATGTGTGTGTGTGTCTGTATATGTGTGTGTCTGTCTTCCTTTATATATATATATATATATATATATATATATATATATATATATATGTCCCTCTGTGTGTCTATCACCATCTACGTGTGTGTGTCCGTCTTTCTGTGTGTATGATTTCTCTCTCTCTCTCTCTCTCTCTCTCTCTCTGTCTGTCTTTGTGTATGATTCTCCATGTGTCTGTTTATGTGATAATGTAACAAATTATCAAGACCGCCGCCACCGCTATGGTGCCTTCAATTTTCTTAGACATAATCGATTCTTGTTCTGATTAGAACATTTCTGTTCAAAAGATGCCACCAGCAGAATAAATTTTAAGCTCACTGTATGACGTATTATGAAAATAGTTTGCTTTATTTCAGAAATAATAGAGAATATTAATTTATGAACTATCTCTAGCTTTACTTTGTAAATATAACTATTGTAATTATTTTCATTTCCTAGTTAACTTAAAACAAAAATATCTTGAACAACATCTTGTTAGCCAAGCTTTAATAAGACATTGAAGTGATAACTTAAAGTTACAACGTAAAATTTTATTGTTTGCACCCTATAAACATTTCTGTGGAACTTAGAAATTACGTTTCTTGTTTCCCATCTTTAATGTAGGGAAAATCTTTTGTTCTTACAAAGTGTGAATACCTTTTGTTTGTAAAGTAGAAAAAATATATGTTTTCTTTGTAAAGTTAAAGTAAGAAACGGAATTTTTTTGTTAAGAATTTACTTTACAAAACAAAATAAAAGAAATAAATAAAGAAAATCATTTTCTAAACCTAACACTGAAGTAAAAGAGAGTTGAAAAGTTAGAGTTATTATTACAAATTTGTGAATATTTTTTTTACTTTGTGAAAATTAGAAGTTGTGAGTGACATTTTACTTGGTAAGATTTTAGATAGTATAAATTGTAAACCTAAGTTCTATCAAATAATTTTAAAAGTACGAGAATATTTTTCTAGCAAAGATGTAAGTAAAAATCAACTTTATGCAAGTTACAATTGGAAATTAAACATAACTTTTTTCTTACAAATTGCAAATGACGTATACATCTTTTGTGTAGTTACAATTATATTTTTATTGTATTAAAAAACTTTTCTGTCTGTAAGTCAAAAAGCATACAAATTATATGCAATAAATTTTGTTTTTAATTTCAGTTAAGAGAACATGAAGGACTCTGTCAAGTTCAGAAACATTTTCAGTGTGAAATATTTCAATATAAATGTAGTGTAATACCTTGATTGAAAAAAGTACATGTAGGGATATACAGAGGGAAAAAACCTTTTGAATGTGAATATCATATTCGCACAATGCTAATATAATGCAAAATCCAGGGCTGAAGCAATTGTGAGGACACGTATACATCTTTGAGCAATGTCTTCATACTTTTGCGTCAAAGTTAGGTTCATATTCAGTACAAATATAATACAGTTTCAAGTTTTAGAAGTGTAATGTAAGTGAAAGAGCGAGACACACTAGAAAGTATTCTGCTTCTTGTCCGTTACAACCAACTAAGTGAACTGTGTTTTAAATGTTATGCAGATTGCGTATAATAAAAAAATATCAAACATAATTTTAGCTAACTTGTCTTCGCTCACTAGACATACTCTAGGTTGTTTTAGTTAAAATATGTGTAGTTGTAGATTATTCAAAAGTATTAGTCACGTTGGAATCAAGTATATGGACTGTGTTTTAAACGTTATGTAGATAGCGTATAATAAAATAATACCGAACCTAACTTTAGCTAGCTCGTCCTCGCCCACTCGACATACGAGGGTATTTGAGATAAAATATTGTTGCTTAAGAAACAACACCGCCTAAGCGACATGTTGGAAAACTGCTTATTTTTTAAATTTTTTGTTTCTCCATACATTTAACATGTTCTCACGACGTATTTCAACCAAAATCCAACAGAATGCGCTGCTATCACCTTTTTTCTAACACCGGCTATCTCCTCTACTAAAACAACACCGTCTATATCCTTCAGTTTTTGCGTCTACTGAAACTTGTGAAACTTGTGCTCTTTGGCACGTAGGCGGTGTTGTTTCTTAAGCGACGATATGTGTAGTTGTAGATTATTCAAAAGTGTTAGTCACGTTGGAATCAAGTAGAAGCACTGTTTTTTAAACGTTATGTAGATTGCGTATAATAAAAAAATACCGAACCTAACTTTGGCTCAGTCGTCTTCACCCACTCTAGGTTTTTTTAGATGAAATATGTGTAGTTGTAGATTATTAAAAAACTGTTAGTCACGTTGGAATCAAGTTCATGCATTTTGTTTTAAACGTTATGTAGATTGCGTATAATAATAAAATGCCGAACCTAACTTTAGCTAACTCGTCTTTGCCCACTCGACATACTTGATGGTATTTGAAAAAAAAATATATGTTGTTATAGATTATTCAAAGGTTTTAGTCACGATGGAATCAAGTATATGCATTGTGTTCTAAACGTTATGTAGATCGCCCTTAAACGTTATGTTGATTGCGTATAATAAAAAGTACGGAATTTAATTTTGCGTGACACATTTTCATTCACTTGACATAGTCGAGGTTTTTTGATATAAAAATGTGTAGTTGCAAATTATTCAAAACTATTAGTCACCTATATAAAACTTTTATAGACACTCTAATACTTTAATCATAACAAAGTTGAAAACGAGGTGACGCAAGAAATTAAAAGTTATTAGATATTGGACATCACATACTTGTATTTAAGATAAAAAATCTTATAAAAATGAAAAAATATAAAACTTTTATACTCATTCTAATACTTTAAACGTGAGAAACTACAAACTTGGTAACGTAACAGTTTGTGGAAACTTAAATTTAAGAATTGCTATAAGTTTACATTTGTAAGGCTTTCTAGGAAATTTCCACACGAGAACTAGGAACTTTATTATTATAAACTTCTAGTAAGTTTACATACTTGCAATGTAACACTTGCTTCAAACATATAGATTTGACATTTAAAACTTACACTTTACTATTGTGAATCTACCTAAGAAGGAAAGAACGTGTGAGCACAGGAAAGGGTGGTGTGTTGGGAAGATGCGGAAGTTAGTTAACGCTGTTGATTGTCTTGGGGGATGGCTTGAGATGACCTAAGACATGTTTGTACAAGATTGTGGGCTAAATTTGACGAGCAGTTGCGTAATGCTTTATTTCAGTCCTGCAAGAAAGACGGAAACTTAAGATGTCGCCTGAAAATTCCCATCACGTAACAGAGGTCATTGTGCTACCTTGTTGTTAAATGTTGGATTGGACGTTACCATGTTCAGGTGTACTTGACGCAAGCGAAGTGATTCTGCCAGGCCATAGTTTATGGTGATCGGAAATGTAAGATGACATAATCCAAGATGGGAAAAAGACCGTGTGGTGTTTAGAAATCCCCATCGTGTGAACATTGAACAAAATTGCGGGTTGCAAAAACTAGATGAAATGAACAAGACTATTGATGTCATGCAGACATTGACAGGAGAGTAAGTTAGGACTAGATTCAAAATACTCCATAATAGATACGACAAATAACAATCGAATAACCAGAAGTGAAGAAAGAAAGAAATGAATGTAGACTTCCCTCAGAGGAATAATTATGACGAAAAGTGATCAAATAAACAAACGAAACAAGTGAATATGGACTCCCCGTACACGAAAAGGAATAACCAGAAGTGAAGAATCAAACAAATGAAACCAAAGAAATGAATGGTAGATTCATCATTATAAAGAAGAAAAGAAGAAAAAGAAGAATAAGGGGCTCATCATCCATTTTATTTATGGTAAAGGCTCTGAGAAGAGCATTACACATTTCAAAAAAGTAATTTTGACTGTAATTTTGATTGGCCGACTAGACCAATCTTCATTTTTTAACCAGCTTAAGGTTGTTGCTGGATTTCAATCACTGATTTTTTTTTCGCGTCTTGGTAGTCACCGGTGTGACTAGCCCCTCCTAAGGGTTACTCCCCCACTTTAGCAAAGAAGTATTGAAGGATTGTAGAGTAAGAATGAGCTGGTTGGATGGGCTAAGAGTTTTTAATTAATCTTTATTGATGTTTGATTTTCATAAATTTTATTAGCAGGATGTCATAAGCATTATGCTTATAACCATATTTTTTTGGATCTGTAGGTTGATATGGTAAATAGGTATCAAGTGCGATACACGTCAGAACACTTTGAATAACAATTAGACGAATTAGTGATTCTTCTTCTCATCTAGGGGCTTCTCTAGATGGTAATGTCAACAGGTGAGCCCAACATATAACACTTATGAGTAGAGTTCAATGATGAACATGTTAGGTGAGTGAGTGATGTGATTGATGATGGATGACGAAGGAAAGCTGTTTAGGTGAAAGGTGAAAATGAGAAGAAGACATGATGGCCTGAATATGTAGCTTGTGGTTTGACTTTGAAAATTTGTTGTGCTGGCTGTTGGATTTTGAAAGCATGGTTTCTTTGTTGAAAGGATATAAATTCTGTAGAGTTAAAGTGATTAATTTAATGATTTGCTCTGTAGTAGGCACTGGAAGAGAGGAGTTGTTGACTTGTGCTGTGTTTGGTTCTGGTATGCGGAGTGGTACTACCGGCATATTGTTTTCTGCGTTTGGTTTCGGTTCCCTTTTCATTAAAATGTTTATGTTGTTTGTTGCTCTTCGCATGTGATGCATTTTGGTTGATTCTGAAGGTTAGAGCATGAACTTTGTTAGGTGATTTTCAGACCAGTAGCCACAAATCGGTTGATCTTTACAATCATTTGCTGTATGTTCTCCGTAAGTTTGACATTTCTCTCATCTGAGTGGCATTGGTGCTGGTGATCTGGAAGGTTCAACACGGTATATTCGTTTATAGATGAATGCTCCATTTCTGAGAAGGTTATCTATTGTGAGTTGATCTGTAGTGAGAATTCGCACCATGTAGCTGGGTGTTCCAATCGTCGTCATAATCCGGAAGCATTTCTTGATGACGTCACCTTCGGCGGTTAGCTCTGCCTGGATTTCATCGTCTGGTGTGTCTGGTGGAACACCGCGGATTACAACAGATAACATTGGAGTTTTCCTAGGCGGTGGTTGCTGTTTTATTGATTATGAGTTGAGTGCCGTGAGCTGTGCTTGCGTCCCAAGAATTTCAAAGCTGTATTTATTGTGAATGATTTGTGCTAGTTTTGGCTCTGGTGATTTGATTATGATGCCGTTCTTGGTAGGAATGATTTCACTGATTTTGTCTCTTTGTACGTATTTCAGTAACTGTTGAGGAAGGCACTTTGGTGCTTGGAATCTTGTGTCCTATTTAGACAGCAGAAATGATAGAGCTGAGTTCCTGGAGTTGCTAGTAGGTGATCTTCATGGTCAATGGATATGTTCATTGAATCACAATCCGATGCTGAGTCACCGATGCGATGTGTTTTCTTAGCTGGTGGAGAGTGAGAACTTCGATTAGGAGACCTAGATCCTGAGCTAGTAGAGAGTTGGTCGGAGCTACGTGAGTGTTTGTTAGTGGTACCTACAGTGGACATTTTTGACTTGCTACTGATGCTGTTTTCGTTACGTGTTGTGGCAGATGATGTTTGGAGTTTGATTTAGGCATGGTGAAATAGTGATTTGAGAAAAGAATAAGTGCTGTGAATGATGATGGCGATGAAAAAACAGTTTTTGTGCAATGACTGTTGCAAAAATTCTCAAGCTATCTCGTACCCTCCGACACCGGAAAATGTCATCAGTCCTGTAATGGCCGTACTCGTACTAGTCTCTTCTGTACGTCTGCTATACTGAGTCATCGGCAGCACGCTAAAATACCATAGACAGGCTAGGTTTGAGTTCGACTGAATTTTCAGCTTCTGTTATACAATATGAAAGTATACTAAATTCATGGTGTAGTTAGTATTTGTTTTAGAAAATATTATTTAAACATGTCTCTGATTAATTTATGCTTAATACAACTATATTATATTTTAATAGCATTTAAACATACAAAAATAATAATTAAAAGAATTCTCGATTTTTTTTAAATGCTTACCTATGTACCACTTTTAACTGCGTGAGCATCTAGTGAGCATTTTTACAAGCTTCATTTAGCTTAACCATATTTTGTTTTTTATGATTAAAATCAAACACGATTATGTCTTGCAATCTAGAGAAGAATAAGGCAATTAATTTGTTTTTTTTTTTTTTGTTATTGAAAAATACTTTTTGATAAGTCTTGCTTTCTCAGTGAAGAAATACACGGGATGTGATACGGTGTGAATGTGATGAGAATGAAATGATGAGAGAAGCTTTAGTGCAGTCAGGGGCCTTTGTAACAGTGTTGTCCAGTGTCAGCTGTACCAATGCTGGAAATATGCGGCTGGGACGGGGAAGGGGGTAAAAAAGCTCAATTCTTAACTATAACGCTAATGGATGTTTGCAGTCACTGTTTCTGATAAAGATACAACTTTCTCAACTAATGTAACATATCAGAAACGTTGCATGAAAACTTTTAAGTTAAAAACGAATTAGTTGTTAACTAAAAGACTATTCGTCCGTTCCTAGTTCCAATTTAGAAT
>JAGDQP010007535.1:0-48287 GCA_022664845.1 Lepisma saccharinum | reverse complement strand
TTAGAATTTCAATGAATAAGAAGGTAACGCATTCACGTTTTATGAAAGCTAAAACCATGTGTTTTCCTTCAAGAAGTTTTCTGTTAACTGAAATCATTACAAAAGACTCTCATAATACGTCAAATGAATAGCTAAAAAGGAGACGTCATCTCCCGATTAGGGGTGGGCATATGCAAAAGTGCTGGCCCTCCTCTAAAAAAAACTTACGAAAAGAAGTGAGTTTAACCTTCGTACAATTTTAATACAAGTAATTTATATTTAGGGAGTGAGCATATGGGAAAGTACTAACCCCACTCTCTCAAAACTTACACCTTAAAATGTACTCGCTAAATGGAGTGGGTGAGAAATGTATTAACTTCTTTATTACACAAGTGGGGGAAAACATTAAATGCAAACGGGTACATCCCCCAAATTACAGGTGAGTATACGCGAAAGTGCTGTGAAGGATCTTACTGTGTGAGTACATGGTAAAAGCTGCTCGCTAAGTAAAGGATCTTACTATGAAAATACATCGTACAATGATGTGCTCGCTAAATGCCAGTGGGGAATTTATTAATTTTTTTATTACACAAGTGTGGGGAAACATTAAATGCAAAGGGTACATCCCCAAAATTACAGGCGAGTATACGCGAAGTGCTGTGAAGGATCTTACTGTGTGAGTACATGGTTAAACCTGCTCGCTAAGTAAAGGATCTTACTATGAAAATACATCGTACGATGATGTGCTCCCTAAATGTCAGTGGGAAATTTATTAACTTCTTTATTACACAAATGGGGGAACCATTAAATAAAAAAGGGGGTACATCCTCCATTTAACTTTAGCATACGCAAAAGTGCTTTCAGTAAAGTTGAGGGGAGGAATCAGTTCATTTCCTTCCCAACCCTGATGGATGAAAATGATGGTGCATGTTACAACGTGTGCTTTCCTTAAGTGTAAAACATATTACTGAAATCAATAGCAAAGTATGCAAGGTAAAGTTGAGAGTCAATCAAAGTTAGAAGAATCTTTTGTACTGTGAAATTCACTTCGTTTCCAACCCTGAGCGATGAAAATGATTGTTTAATTGGTTATTCACACCCTGTTCCCATCGCAAATTCTTTTTTCAAAAATATCCGCAAGGTGCCGCAGTCGTATTAATTAATAACTTTCAGAGCCCACTTGGAAACGCTTCCGGTACAGCACAGAACCTTTGTGCCAGGGTTAAAACCCGGGGGCAAAGGGCTGTTAACATTATTCTTATTAAGACATGTTTCAGATGACTATTGATTCAAATTAGAAACAAGACAAGCTTTCATGAAAATCAACCCTTATTCTTATATGAAGAAATCACAATGAACTTCTATAAATTTCAGAAGACTTCAATTGATATTACTCATGTTTTATACATTATACAGAATAAAAAATAAATAATAAAGACAATGTTTATTACACAAATGGGAGGGGAGGTAGACATTAAATGTAAAGGGGCCTACATCCCTCGATTAAAGGTGAGCATAGGCGAGATATTAGCTGCGTAGTTAATTGAAAGACGTGTTCTTTTTATTCCCTTCACTTGGGTGAGCTTGAGGACCAGTCGAAGTTGACCAAATCGATTGTAGTATTAGATTCACTTCGTTTCCAATCCTGATGGATGAAAATGTCACGCTGCATATCACAAGGTGTGCTTTCTTTAAGTGTAAAATGTGTTAGTCAAATCGACAGCAATTCAAGCTTTCATGGGAAAAAATCATTCGCTGAGTAGTTACCGTGACTAAATACAAAAACAAATTACACCTCTCAAAACACCCACTTCCGAAGATGAACTATATACATCAGTGAACCAAATAACTAACATTATTTATACTGCCTCAGACAAACGCATTCCGCAAAACACAATTCGCCCTTACAAACCCAACCTTCCACCGCAATATCTTACCATGATCCGCCGCTCCAGACAATTCTATCGAGATTTTCAAAGAACTGGCAATCCGGAATCGCTTCGTCTCCATCGCCAACTGCAACGCACAGTCCGAAACTACATGAAAGCTTACAAAAATAATTCAATGTGTCAAAACATGCAACTCACTCGCCGACACAGCTCATCCCACAAAATACTGGAAAAGGTTTAATGCACTCACTGGTAAATACACTAAAACAAGATACCCACTTTTACAAGACGACCAAGCACTTCACTCCGATCAGACTAAAGCAGACGCATTCGCAACTTACTTACAGGAAATATTTACACCCTCCCTACCATTTAATCCCGATGGACGTCATCGCGTAGACCGACTGAACTTATCATCATCACATCTCCAACCACTACAGAACATCGTCTTCCTGACAACCCACTTACTGCACCCATCACCACCGAAGATATAACACGTATCCTTGCCAACAAACGTCAAACCTCACCTGGTATCGATCGTATCACATATCGCCACTTGAAAGAAGCACCTACTGTACATCCCTCATTCAGCTTCTAGCCGCTATCTATACCTTTATTCTGCGCACTGGCTTCTTCCCATTACCCTGGAAAACGTCTAAAACACTCATGTTTCTCAAACCCCAAAAACCTCCTAGCTCTGTATCCTCCTATCGCCCGATCCAATTAACCTCAACCTTCAGTAAAACCTTAGAGAAAATCTTAGTACTACGACTCCATGCCCACCTAGACCAATACAACCTCATTCCTCTACACCAAGCAGGATTTCGCCCCGCATATAACATAAATGATCATCTCCTCCGTTTAACCAACATGATAACCAACCATTTCAACAGTTCTCGCCCTTCCTGTCTTGTCCTATTTGATTTAGAAAAAGCGTTTTGCAAAGTATGGCACTCCGCTCTCATCTATAAGCTCCACACATTCCGACTACCCATCACTATTATTCGTTTCATCTACAACCTCCTCACAAATCGCCTAGTATACATAGCCATTAATAACAGCACCTCTCATCCAATATTCCTACACTGCGGAGTCCCTCAAGGCTCCGCACTATCTCCGCTTCTTTATCTTCTCTTTGTTGCTGACCTACCGCTTTTACCCTACAATATACATGTTTTCCAATATGCAGATGACACCGCCTTCCTAGCACTTAGCTCCACTATCCAGCACATCAACCGCACTATAAGTGATGCCATCAACACATTCACCTCCTGGTGCAGTAAGTGGGGACTCACCATAAATTCCCATAAGACACAAGCAATCGTTTTCATCCCACCTAAACGCCGCTCAAAAGTAATCAGAAATCCCAACCGCCTTTCCCCTCACCGTCCTTCATGAACTCATAAAACCATCCCAAACTGTCACATTCCTCCGTCTCATTCTAGACCACCATCTCACGTGGCGTCCTCATCTCTCTAAAATCATAACGAAAGCCAAAAATAGACTTAACCTCTTAAAACGACTCACTGGAACAACATAGGGACCAAAATCTAACAACATTCTCAACACATATAAGGTATTTCTCAGACTAGTTTTAACCTATGGACTCACAGCCTGGATTGCCGCTTCTCACTACATCTACCATAAGTTACAAATTCTAGAGCGTCTTGCTTTACGCATAGTATACAGAGGAAAACTACCAAGCCAGACACAGGAACTCTACAACAAAATCACATTTCCACATCTACTACACATAGAAAAGCTACGCATCCGATACATCGCGAACCGGCTTGAAACAACCCATATTCTATTTCACGATATTCTACACTCACATCACCAACAACAAGCACCAGCGAAATACACACACACACCTCTCTCCCTACTATGCACACTATACCAATACACTCTACCACCTGATCATCACGATATGCCACTAATATCAGCATACAGCTCACCAGAAATTACACATTATGTAGCACCCTCATATACTGCAATGTAATCATTTTGAACGCCAGGGCTCACCTGTCTCCATCACGGACTAGAGTAGCCCCTAGTCCAGAAGATTATCAGCCATTCGTCTCTCAATGTGCCAAAGTGTTGTGATGTCTATTTGCACCTCATTCCGATAATCGATCACATCATCACTAGTGAACCACGACATAATTCATGATTATGAGGCAAACTCATAATACTGCAACAACATATTTTATCATATTATATGAAATAAAGAATAATTTAAATAAAAATAGAAACCCTTAGTCCAACTGCCAATTTCCTTGGCTATCCACACTACCCTAAATCCTCTTCCCACAAAGAGGGTACAGCCCTCTGGGGGTGCTAGTCTAAGCCTATCTTAGGCTAGCAGTAGTAAAAAATAATTCACTGATTAGGGGATCAAAACCTAGCCCATCTGTGGATAGTTAACATGCTCACGATGATCTAGTGTTGCATACACATTAGTGAGAGGCAGTACGTGTACATCCACAATAGGATTGACGGCACTTCTCAGTGTCGGAGGGTGTGAGCAAATCTGAGATCTATTTTAGCAGTCATTATACAGACTTATCATTTTTTTCATCATCATCATGCCAAAGGACAAAGTACAATCTAACAAACATCAGCTTCCATCTGTGGTACAGAAAACATCATCTCGAGTAACACCAAAATTTTCAAAATCTTCCAAACACAAACGTAGCACAGATCAGTTGTCGAATGTTTGTTCACGATCTCAATCACCGACCGTTCATCATCCTGGCAGTTCGAACTCACCTCCTATGAAGAAATCACATAGACTGAGCAGCTCCGACAGTGATTCTGATCATCAAATGCAGGACTCTGACCATGAAACGATTAGTAACCACACTTCTAATCGTTCATCATCTGAATCTCTTCATGCTTATCTCCTGACAAACTTTGACACTAGATATCAAACTCCAAAACTACTTCTGAACAGATTTCTGCAATATGTACCGCGAGCCAACATTTCTCAAATAATACCAACAAGGAACGGCATTATCATCAAGGCTCCTGACTCTACTCTAGCCACAACTATCAGAAATAAATACAGTTTTGAAATATTTTACTCCAATTTTCAACTTACACCCATGAACAGCAAACCAATCCATCAACAGCCACCACCTCGTAGATCTCCTATGCTTTCTGTTGTCATTCGTGGAGTTGCTCCCGACATCTCAGATACAGAAGCAGAGCATGAATTGCGACTTGAAGGTCACACTATTACCAAATGTATCAGAAAACTCAACAAGGCACTTCCAGTTACATGGTCAGAGTACTTACCAACCATCAATCTACTATAGACAACCTTCTTGCATCTGGAGCTTTCATCTACAAAAGGAGATACAGAGTTGAGCCATCACGTACTACACCACCATTACTGTTAAGATGTGAACACTGTCAATCATATAACGTGCATCCGACCAACAAATGTCCTAACACTCCAATTTGTGGATACTGCTGAGGAAAACATAAGACAAAAGACTGAACAAACTTACAAAATCCACCTAAATGTGCCAACTGTGACGAACAACATCCATCTTTCAGTTATAAGTGCAAAGGACGTCCTGCAATAGAACCAGACAAAGCAGCTTACATCGCCCACTTACGTCCTCCAAAAGAACACCTCCTCAGTCAGCCCAGCAACCAATCAGCATAGAGCAACTCCTACGTTTCTTAACCATCACCCTTCAAAACCTCTTTCCATTTGATATAGAGAACGCCCTCCGAGAAATCCAATACGCTGCACAAGAAATCTTCAAACCCACACTTCACGCAACATACTCCGGACCATATGTTCACTTCTCTATCCCACATCCCAACACTGGCTAAACAGTAGCAGAATCGTCACTGACTTTTCATATCACTCACACTTCACCACCATCTTTGCACAGTAACCATCAATGTAAGACAAAGGGCCTATCTGTCTACCATAAATTCCTAGATTAGCCTCTAGGAGAGAAGATTTGTTAATCACTTGTACTGTTTATAAATGTTGTGACGTTAATTGCACTTCATGCTCATATTTTCATTATTCACCCAACCATAATGAATATAAGCGCAAAGCTTATAATATTCAAGATAAGTAATCGATGCAGTTCAATAAATGATAATAAACTATTCATACCTCCCTTAGACCATCCTTCCTTACACACCTTCCATTATCCCTTCACTCCCCTTTCCTATAAAGAGGGTGTAACCCTCTAATGGGTGCTAGTCACATTGCTGGCTAGCAATTTGTAAAAAGAATTCATCGATTGAAATCCAGCAGCAACCTTAAGCTGTTTAAAAAAATGAGGATTGGTCTAGCCGGCCAATGAAAATAAGCAGGCACTTTTTTGATATGTATAATGCTCTTCTCAGAGCTTTTACCATCAATTAAAATGGATGATCACCGCCAAGTATGAGCTCCCTCTTTCCTTCTTCTTTTTCTTCTCTTGGTTGCATGTGGTTGTTCTTTTTTCGTCTAAGGGAAAAATCAATATTCGCTCTTTTTGTTTGTTTGTTTGTTTGCTCAGTTTGGTTATTGGTCTAAGGGTAGTCCATATTCACCTGTTTCGTTTGTTTCGTTATAATTAATCCTCTAAGGGAAGTTCTTCCAAATTTCCCCACCATCTTAAATGCCCGCTATCTTAGAATTCAGTGTTTCTTGCAGAAACGATTGCGTAATACCCTTTCCCCAACTGTCATAGCCTTGTACAATCAGCCCTGCTCATGTCACCTAGGATCTTGTTCAAACCGGACTTTGCTATTATGAAATCGGAATCTCCACTTCATCACCAACTACGACGACGCCATCTTACTTTTCAGTGTTTCTTCTAATAAAGCATTATGCAATCCTTCCAAATTTCCCCACAATCTTGAACAATCAGCACTGCTGACGTCACCAGCCACCTCTATATCACCTACCAGTTGCGAAACCACTGAACTACGACGCTCTATGGCGGCCATCTTAAAATTCAGTGTTTCTTGCACAAACGATTGCGTAATACCTTTTCCCACCCACATTTCACTCATAGCCTTGTACAATCACCCCCGCTGACGTCACCACCTACCTCTAGGGCACATCCAACCATAAACTACTTGGGAAACCACTCGACTACGTGGCCCCATGGCGGCCATCTTGGAATTAAGAAAAATCCGACCGTTATCTACTTATGATACTAGTAGAATGATGTCACCTGAACTTGTTTTTGTCCGTAATCTGAATCTAATCTATTTCATAAAAGGCTACGAGCCATATTATAAATCCTTGAAGAATTTACTTGAGATAACATACATATCATGGTATAGGGGGTCACAGTAGACTATAATCTATACTCGGGAGTCTATTTTCCAGGGCTATTCAAGTAGCCCTGTTCCTTTTTCTTTCAAAGGTATTGCAAAAGAAGTGACATTCTTTACATATGATACTAGTAGAGTGATGTCACCTGAACTTGTTTATGTCCGTAATCTGAATTTAATCTATTTCATAAAAGGCTACGAGCCATATTATAAAACCCTGATGAATTTACTTGAGCTAACCTACATTACATGGTATAGGTTGTCACAGTAGACAACCTATACTCGGGAGTCTATTTTTTCAGGGCTATACAAGCCGCCGTGGTGTATTTGTCGCGGTTGATGAAGAACATAGGCTATTTCATAATTTTGATGAAGAACGTACTCTAGCTAACCTACATAACATAATATTCTATACTCTCGAGTCTATTTTCCAGCCGCCGTGTCGTATTTGTCGCGTTTGCTGAAGAACCCTATATTTCACGGCTGCACGACACGCGGTGTCGCAGTTTTTAGTTACAAGGCTACGACTCCTACTTAGCACAGCAGCGATTACATGGTCGCCCTCTAACGAAAGCCGCCGTGTTGCTTTTTTTGTGGTTATATTTCATAAAAAGCTACAAACCATTGTCAGCCCTATTTAACATAGCAGAGATTTCATAAAAGGGTACGAAGCTCTTTTCCAACCACTACAGAAGCTACGGCGCAGCTCTCTATTTAACATAGCAGAGATTCCACCAGCACAGCAGCAATTTCCGCCCATACTCAGAGATTACAACAGTTTCTATACCACACAGTACATCAGTGCGCGAAAGGAACAGATTACAGCACAGCACAGAGGCTACGAATAACCCCCTAGGAGATATTACAACAGCACGATGTTATGAGCTGTTTAACATAACCTCGAATAATGCCCTTTTATCAACCCACACATCACAGAGGCTACAGGCAGCGAATATAGCAAGCATTAATCAGCCTCTTCCGCGCGAAGTTTCCCGAAACGTAACACCTGCTCGGGCTAATAACCTCATCCCAGTCTAGTCTGGGATATCACAGTGGCAGGAAGAACGATACGTTAGTGCTCAGCGAACCAACCTAGTGTGAATATTGGTAAGTGAAAACAAAATACAATTTTCTGCATTTTTACTAGTATTGAAATATGCGTGTAATTTCTATTGTTTTGAAATTCGACTATTTAGGAATTTCTCGACACACGTTGTCTTCTTTATGCCCAGAGGTTCCATATTGAATGTCCGTGTTAACCTGCTTTTTAATAAGTTAGGCCTCGATAAAAAAGTAAGAAGAGAGTTTGCAAAAAATGCGTATATATATATATATATATTGCCTAAACAACAATAATAATAATGTCTTATTTAGGGAAACTTGAATTCTGAAAAGACAAGTACAAATTTGTAGGGTAAAACCAATAATGCAATAGCTGCACTAAACGGAGACGAAATATTGCCCTATTCTTCTTTTGTTTGACCCCGCGTAAAGATAAATATGTTATGCTTTTGACTTAGTGTTAAATCCTCGCAACAACTGTTTCTGAACACATTAATATGGTAGTGAACATGTGTGTGTGTGTGATAGCTCCTTCGAGAATCTTCGAGAAGGACAATATGCTCTCTGTACATGTGCAGCGACATGCTTGCTTAGCATTTACGTGCACGGTGATTAATATTGCCCTTAGTTCTTGTTGCTATTCGCACTATTCGCCTCACACACAACACAAGGTAAGAAAAACTATTATGCAGCTAAAACAACTGTTTCTAATAATAATATTTACTTTTAAAAATGTTGAAAGTGCTAGTTAATAGACAACGCATACCTTTTAGTTTCTTTGAGGACATTGCACCAGCCACTGAAAAGTATGTCAATACAAGTCTTTCTAATTTATTCTAGATACGCATGTCACATGTAACGCCAAAAGCTTTTTAAAAGCCCCGTGTAGGCAGCAGTACATGTATTGTGTTGAAAATGTCGTTGTTGTTTCACTCTTCAAGCCGTCTATTATTAAAGCAGAAACTGTGTTTCTTTAAGGAAATCTAAGCCTAAAACCGAGATTGCATTTAATAAAGATTAAAAATCTAGTAGCTATTAGCGTATGGGATTACATTTGCTAATATACGTCCTTTATGCTAAATACGGTATACGGAAATGATAATTTGCTACTGTAGGGCTTATGTGCATTTTATTCGCTAAAGGTGGAGGAATTGCTGCTGTTTCTCTGAGAATAAAAGACAAGTTGCTAGTAGCGTAATTCTTCAATATGGAAAATATGACATTATTATTGTTGTTTATTTTTTAGAGACAAATCGAAAGATAAACAGTTTTTGTTTTGTTTAATACTTTTTGTGCTAACTGTAAGCAGGCCGCTGAATTGGAAATATACGAGAACTGTGGCAGTATAAACACTAATAGCCTAAGAGCTTGCAAAACTTTGCGGTTAAATAAAGGGCCAATTACGATAATAGGCTATTATAGCAATTGTTGTTTGTGCATGCGGCTAAATTTCAAATATTAATGTGTTGTTGTAGGAAAAACATTCTCCAAAATTGATACTGATCTTGTTAATTACCCCCCGCAACCGCTTGTAAATTTAATAATTAATATAATATTTTTAGATTTAATTTAATATTAAATTAGATTAATTTAATATTTTCAGATTGAATATAATAAACGTTGAGGTTTATTACGGCAATAGGGTATTACAGCAAACGGTTCCCAGCGTTCTATAGAAGGACCTGCTAAAATAAAACTTTGTGTTGTTGAAGAAAAACACTAATAGCATATTATAGAAAAAAACACCCAAACCTTTTATAGGTATACCTTGCGGTAGCATATTATTCCGACCAGCAATTTTCTATAATTAATAGTTTTTTCAAAACATTGAGACTTAATTATAATGGAAACTTTTAATATAGTTAGCGAATCTCGTTAGTATTATAAGCGTTTTAAGGATAACGGAACGTAAATAACTGTGAGGAAAAATTCTCCACCCACTGGTGAAAACCCTATAGTATGGGTCGAGAAAGTACTGAAACAGTTAGTAGAGCGTTTAATGGTGGGTGTACTCTCGCATCGCCAAGAAGGCGGCACTTTCATTAACCAAAATCACCCAGATAAACCGTTTTACCTATAATGATAGGCCTAGAGCGGCTTGAAATATGAGCGGTGATAATGTCTGGAGTGCGCTTGAGAAAGTAATTCAATTGAACACCTCGTTTCTGTACCAGGACCGTTTCGTGGTCTATTTCCACCACGTCGAACTACCTACGGGCGAGGGTCGTGTAAGCAAAAGTTCGCCACCACCTCAGAATATATAGCGCAACCACGGTATAGTGCGTACTAAAAACAGTGATAGTCGTTGCTCATGCCCTGGTTGTCGCAGTAGGGCTAGTCAATATCACCGATAATTAAAAGAAGCAACAAAAGTATCGCAATCAGTATCCAAGATTTATACCAGAAGAAGTGTTTGGGTTATGCCAGTAGGCAAATGTGAAATTAACTACCGGTGGTGGAGGTATACCTGAAATGAGGAAATTTTAGCAGCACCAAGCCGGGTATAAATTAACCGTGCATGATGGTCTATCTGGTGAGAAGGTACTATTTGAAGACCACACTGAGGGTAAACGAATTAATTTGCTATACAGCGGTAACCATTATGATGTAATTACTAACTTGACAGCGGCATTCTCGTGGAATTACTACTGTGAGGAGTGTAATAAGAAATTTTGCAACAGATATCGGCATGCGGGGAAGTGTAAGGCTCTGTGGTAAATGTCGAAATAAGCCGCCATGCACCCCACCATCGAGTGTGTGATTTATTGTAAAGAGTGTAATAGGTGTTTTTATGGGGTGGAGTGTTTGCATACCACCAGCGTAATGCCTTATTCGGCACTCTGCGGGTATGTAAGATGTGTTTGAAAGCTTATGTGGTTAAAAAGGGCGAAATCTCCATGTCTGCAAGGAATCATTCTGCACTGTATGTCGCAATATGATGGCCCCCGGTCATTTATGCCACATACAGCCTAGTCGTGGGTGTATTCCCCGCAAATGGATGTTAATATTCTACGATAGTGAGTGTCAGCAGGAGAAGGAAGTAACCAGCGGTGTATTGGAACATGAACCTAATTTGGTGGTTTGCCAGCAGCGGTGTTATAAGTGTAGCAGCAATGAACAGTACAAAACAACACATATTTTACGGTGATACCTGCATAGAGGAATTCCTGGGTTATCTAGCTGAAAGGAGAGTGAGTATTAATAAAATAATCTGTATTGCCCGTAACACAAAGGGCTATGACGCACATTTTATTCTGCGGAGTATGATGCTCAAGAAAAACTGGACACCACGAGTAATTATGCAGGGATGTAAAATTATGTCTATGGAGTATCTCTCCTTAAAGTTCACTGACAGCCTAAACTTTCTCCCCATGGTGTTAAGTAAACTAAGCGAGGCGTTCGATTTACCCAAGGCTAAGGGGCATTTTCCCTATTTATTTAACACGTAGGCTAATCAGGAGAATTTCGGGGAACTCCCCGGAATAGCCTATTATGAAGTGGGTCATATGAAGAAGAAACAGAGGGCGGAGTTTGAGAGATGGTATGTGAGAGAGAAAGAGAGGTTTCGCGATACGGGTTTCATATTTAAGGAGCAGCTGATACAGTATTGTGTCGAGGATGTGAATATACTGCGTGGAGCGTGTGTTAAATTCATCAACGAGTTTCACGCTCTATCCGGGGTAAATCCATTCCTCGACACAATAAGTATTACAAGCGCCAGTAATTTGGTGTTTCGAGAAAAGTTCCTGCAGCCGGACAATATTTCTATCATCCCGCACAATGAGTATAAATGGCGAGATGCCCAGTCTGTAAGAGTTGTTCAGTGGCTCGTATATGAGGTCAAAAAATAAATATCAATATCGAGCATGCCGGTAATGACAGTGAAGTTGGGGTCAAGGGGTTTTTAAAGATAGATGAGTACGCCCAACACCAGGGCGCAGAGCATGTTTGGGGGTATCAAGGGTGCGTATTGACGAGTGCCCACCATGAGACGAAGAAGTGCCCTATTAGGCCTTGGGATGCCTTGTACAGAGGCCGGGTAGATGCTACGAAGCTCTACTACAAGGTAAAGCCAGGGGGAGGGTGAAGTATGTAGATATAATATCCCTCTACCTCTACTGCTGTAAGGTCAAGAAATACCCTCTCCACCCCCCGAAAGTCGACGTTGGCGATAGCGAGTGTCCGGACATCTCTGCATTCGAGGGAATAATAAAATGCACGGTGCTGCCGCCGGATAATCTCTACCATCCGTTTCTGCCCTATCCCACTGGCGGCAAGTTATTATTTCCTCCGTGTAGAACATGCGCAGACACTCACAACAGCGAGGTGGAGTGCACATACACTGATGAGGAACGAGCCCTGACCGGTGTGTGGGTAGTAGACGAGGTGAGAAAGGCTGTCGAGAAATGATACAGGGTGTTCGAGAAGCACGAGGTGTGGGAGTACGAGGTCGTGATGTAAGACCCCGAAAAAAAGGAAGGCGGTCTCTTCACCGAATACATCAACATGCTTATGAAGGTGAAGACCAAGTGTAACGGGTGACCTGCAAGTGTGACACCGCGGAACAGAAAGCGGCCTTCGTACAAGAGTATTACGAGTAGTATTTTAATAAATTAACCGACCCTAACACTATGGGGAAATAATGTATTACAGTAGGCGATGAGATATGCCTGCTGAACTGGGATGTTGACGACAGTGTTGGGTTCGCCTTGAAAAATACAAACATAGTAATTGCTGCATATACAACTACCCACGCTCGGCTTGAGCTATACAGCTACAGAAATCGCTACCCACACACATGCATATTTACAGCGACATTGTAGAAACTCAGCTATTAGGCGATACTGTTTCTCCACTACTGTGTATTATAAATACGAATATTAAAGAGTATGGTGCTAGTAATGTGCATATTTTTGTAAACCCTCATTATGTCCCCATGCAGCGTAAACAGTTTGTTCAAATTATTATTGATTTAAGAGATAGTGCGAGAATCCACTTCCTTTCCAATATGGCATTGTATGTGTAAAACTACATTTTCGTAGACGTGACATACAATACGGTATTATGAAAATAAACTAGTGAGAGTGTTAATAGGAGAAAAGAAATAATGCAGTGTGAGTGTACGAAATCAGAATTAGTTCAATTTGCGGGTCTGCCCGCTCAAACGAGTGTTATAGGTAATAAAACAGTACCGTATAAGCCGGTGGCGTCAATAGCTGATAGTGCTCCGATAGAGCTTGTAGTCCCCGGCCACGGTGATAATTATATTGATTTACCACATACAATGCTATATATTAAGGTTAAAATTACTAAAACTCACGGTTCTGATTTAGCATCTGCCGATAAGAAAATTGGCGCTGTAAATGATTTTCTCAGCGCAATGTTCTGCGAGGTTCAGATATATCTGAATAATCAACTAATTTCCTATTCGTCGGATACATACCACTCGTATATTGAAAATCTATTGAATTATAACGCTAATGCAAATACAACTCATCTTCAGACGGCAATGTGGTTTAAAGATACTGCCGGTCATATGAACAGTGTGGCTGATGGTGGTAATTCTGGTTTTAAACAGCGTTCTCTTCTCACGGTGTTAAGTCGCCCTTTTGAAGCTTTGAATTACTGGGCTATATTCACTGTGATATTTTTAGTCAGGATAAATTTCTGTTGAGTGGTGTACAGTTGCGTATTAGGCTGATTTCGACCAAACTCGTATTTTGTCTAATAGGTGAGGCTGCGGCCGAGGGCCGAGTTATAATTACAGATGCAACACTGCTTGTAAAGAAGGTTGATGTGTCGCCCACGGTGAAAATAGCACCAAATAAAATATTAGAAAATCCTAAATTTAGAGTAATATATCCTATAACGAAAGTGCAGGTGAAGACAGAAACTTTACCTCAAGGTATTATGGACACCACACTTCGAGATCTGTTTTCTCCAATAGTGCTTAAACGTATTATTATTGTATTTCTTACTAATACCGCTTTCAACGGTACTTATCAGACCGTTTAATTTTAAGTATTTCAGCATGTCATTCTTTACATTGTATGTTGACCGAACTCCCGTCTCATCTAAACCACTACAGCCAGATTTTGCTAGTAAGCTATATGTTCAAGCATATTCTACGCTATTTAAAGGTTCTAGTATTTACTATTCTAATCAAGGTAATGATATTTCGCTTGCCGAATATCCTAATGGTTATACTCGACTGATGTTTAATTTAACTCCTGATTCTCATGCCGGTACGGCATTTCATACTAGCCCACAACAACAGGGAAATCTACGATTAGAAATTCATTTTAACGAAGCACTACCATCGTCTGTAACAACAGTTATTTATGGCAAATTCTCCTCTGAACTAGAAATTGATTTCCAACGAAAAATATATATTGATTAAAGAAAACAAAAATGTTGAATACTCTTTAACTCTACGAGACATTACAGCAGAACTTGTCCAAAGGTCATTTTATAGGTATATATACTGCAGATCAATTACCACGCTTTATTCATACACTGCCTGCAGCTCTAATTACAAATCCTGATCCTAGTAATAAACCCGGCGAGCACTGGGTTGCCGTTTATATATGTAATGCAGGTCATGGTGAATATATGGATAGCTACGGCCTTCCATCATATATAGCGTATCATATAAAGTTTCTAAAACGCAACTGTTTATTCTATACATGGAATAATAGAAGTATTCAAGGTGATTTATCTCAGTTCTGTGGACACTACTGTTTTCTCTATTTAGCACGTATTTCATCTGGCTATTCACTACAGGACTTCTTAAATAAACTCTCAACAGCCAGCACTATTGTTAGCGATATTATGCTTTATTCGTTTATGCGAATGGTCCCTGTCGCGAGATTAAGTTCTCCGTAAACCATGTGTGTGTGTTTGTTATGTTACCGTGTAATAGTGTTTTATCTATAATAAAACAATATTTTTTAAAAGAGGTGTTGTTTGTTCTTGAACCCCATTTTCCATTAACTTTCTGCTTTGAGAATTCAACCACGCACACATGGCACGAGACGTGCCTGCGTCTTAATTAATATTCTAAGCATGATCCTTCCGGCATTTATCAGTAGCTGTGAGGGGAAAAAGCCATTATTATTCACCACAGTCACAAACAATACAGCTATTACAGACACTCATAGGCTGTAATCTTTGTCACTTTAAGTCATTGTGTGAGTCGTTGCCCTTTCTCGACGAGTAATAACCATTGTATTCGTAGCACTGGTGTACTATGCTAGGTTAATTTCTTTTATGTCAAATAAGAATTGCAAAAAGAGTTTCGTAAATAGCCTAGAGGGCATGTAATCTCTGATATGTTAAAAAGAGCTTCGTAGCCTTTGCTATCGTGCACTGGTGTACTATGTGGGTTAAATAAGCTTCGTATTCTTTCATAGAATTTCTGCTATGCTAAATAGGGGTGGGGCGTAGCCTTTTATAAGTTAGCTACTTTATAGGCTTCAATAACACATTATATAGCTCGTAGTATTTTATAAATTGTAACTAAAAACTGAGACACCACGTACCATACAGCCCTGAAATATAGGGTTCTTCAGCAACCTCGACAAATACGACACGGATGCTGGAAAATAGACTCCCGAGTATAGGATGTTATGTTATGTAGGTTAGCTAGAGTACGTTCTTTATCAAATTATAAAATAGCCTATGTTCTTCAGGAACCGTAACAAATACGACACGATGGCTGGAAAATAGACTCCCGAGTATAGGTCTACTATGGCCTCCTATGACATGTTATTTAGGTTAGCTAGAGTATGTTCTTCATCCAAATTATGAAATAGCTTATGTTCTTCAGCAACCGCGACAAATACACCACGACGACTTGTATAGCCCTGGAAAAATAGACTCCCGAGTATGGGTTATAGTCTACTATGACCTCCTATACCATGTTATGTAGATTAGCTCGAGTACGTTCTTCATGGTTTTATAATATGGCTCGTAACCTTTTATGAAATATATTAAATTCAGATTACGGACATAAACAAGTTCAGGTGGCATCATTCTACTGATACTCCTGCAACCGGTCCAGCATTCTAGAACCTTCTCCTTTTACTAGCAGGTTTGGATTGCTGGTTGTCGCTTGGTGTTCATATGAGTGCATTGTGGAATGGACATTTCCGTTTTCTCCGTCCTTATATATTTTACACTTTGTTTGTGTACATCGGATTAAATAACATATAATGTTTTCTTTAAAATTTCACCGCTACGGTTTTCCGTTACGTAGAAATATAGCATGAAATACTGAGAATTAAATCTCCTACGTCATACAACGAAAATCATTCTCTGATTGGTTTGACGTAATCAATCCATTGTATTTCCGTAGCTATATGCTTCTCCCTATGTTACGTTCCTTATTCAGAAGTTTGAGGACAAAAAAAAAAAGAGAAAGAACATTTTCTTCATCACTTAACGAAATAATTAATGTACAAATCTGCAGAACACACTTCAATAAGTTTAAACACCAAAACATGTTTTTAATAACAGAAATTGCTCGAAACATAGACAGGGGGCAGTCTTAACTTGCAATGTTCTTCTTATCGCTCGTTCGTGCAACTGTTGATATCTTGTAAATTTAGCTCAATGGGTTAGCGCATGCAACTTTTAATTTTTTATACTTTCACCTAAGGCTGTTCGAATCCTATCAATGGCCGTGTTTTATTTTACTTCACGAAACGCAAGAGTAACTTCAATGTGAAAGTTTTAATTTACGTTTTTGTTTCTTACATTCTTTTATTATTATTTTATACAATGACATATTAAAGCTATTCAATATATTCACGGCCTACAAGTACGTTAAATTGTTAACAGATGGCGGTAACGAGCACTATTAATTCATGTGCTTTTAAGATCTTGAAAAATACTTCACTAGCATTCATTAAAAAAGTATAGGATTGTCGGATGTAAAAACCCACATTTTTTACAGAAAAAAGAGGTAATTCTTTTTAAATACAAGAGTTCTAAAGAGCATTATTAGAAGATATCTTATGATTTAATCATGAAAATGAAAAAAAGAGCTGATATAAATTCGTGTTCAAGCTACCAAACTATATCAATATCTTAAAAAGTATTAAAAGTAAAAATCAATTTTTAATGAATAAAACGAACTAAATGACGTGTTAAGGCATACAGAAACGCTATTTTTTCTATCCATTTTTGCGATCTCTTTTTAACAATAGTAACAAATCAAATACCATTTGTATGTCAATGAGAAGCAGTTGGAAGACTGATTACGTCATAACATGGCGGCGCCCGATTAAGCGCAAGGCTGAGACTCTTTTGAAGCAAGTCTTTATAACTCTTGATAGATTCATCATAGAAAGAAAATAAAATGTTTTCCATAGTCTGCTTTAATAGAAGAATTTTTTATTGCAATAAAAAAATACTACCGGAAATGTCCATTAAAGCGTACGGTAGATAGCGCAGAATAGCTGACTGTCATAGAGTGCACCATGACCGAAGTAGCTTTTGTAAATTGCTACCTAATACTTTATATCTAATTTGCAGTTTCAAATCTCAATTTGAGCACGGAAATGTGAATACCAAGCTGGCCTATTTAATTTAGCAAAATAGAAAGAGCTTAAGAGGGTTCCCCGCTCCAACCCCCCTTTTAAAACATTTTTCAAAATATTTCAAAAACTAAGAGCACTATCAAAAATGTAAGAACATAGCGTTCTAGAGCTTACAAATTACTATCAAATACAATGGACAACGATCTCGAGGTCTTGTCCATTGATAAGTGATACGTTTTCAAAGATTATGACGTCATTATTTAATTAAAGTCTCACTACTAATCAATGGACAATAATTCGATATATCTGTCCGTTGCATTTCATAGTAATTTGTAAGTTCTAGTACGCTATGTTCTTATATTTTTGATAGTACTCTTAGTTTTTGAAATATTTTGAAAAATGATTAAAATGTGGGGGTTGGAGCGAGAAGCACTCTTAAGAATTTAATTTGTACGAAATATATAATTATTTTAAACTGTTTTTAAAACCTAATGAAAATTTTCTTGTTGCTAACGCCAGTGTGATGTTTATATGAAAGTAGCGAATCAGCTTTCTCGCTTCGCAGTGTCGTATTTCAGTCCAAGCACACACAACTATATATATATATGCATCTCTAGTGCATCATAAGTTAGATAAAATGTATTTAATACAACTACTATGTTTTTCTAACATCTTACTATTCTGAAGCCGGAAGTGCAGTTGATGACTTATTGATATTTCATACTACGTATGATTATACTCGTACGTAACACTGAAACTTTCTGATTGGGAAGCCATTTTCCTATACTAGCAGCTCCGGCTCAAATAGAGCGTGAGATACCTTGGCTCGAACAAATGGCGGCGGCTCAGAGTGATCCCGAAAGAGTCAGTGTAGTAGGCGTAGCCGACATATTAATACCGTGATCTATTCATAAATAAATTGAAACTTGCCCCCTTGAACTAAACTCTTGCTGTTACCCAGCCGATTAATACCGGTTTGCCGCCGGCAATTTTAGACCTATAATTATTTTCACCCCTTTACCTGGCTGGCAATACAAAAATGTACTACCCCTGAAGGCTTTTTCCCTTCTTGAATAAAGATAAAGAGAACACATAAAAATTAATTTGTTTCGAAAAAAATGGAAGAAAAGGTTTTACTTTATAACCCAAACCACAAGTTGAGATAATGAAGTAATTGCCTGGAGCATCAAGTTAAATTTGATGAAAAAGAAAGAAAGAGCAGACTTAATTTTCAGACAGAGAAGTTTGTGATACTGAAGATTTATACAAGATACGAATAATTCAAAGAAACAGAATAATAAATGCTTAATGATGATAATGATAGACATGAATGTAACAAACTTCAAGTACTCGTAAATATTAAAAAGTGTAGCTACCTGTTATTAGTGGTATTTTTTAATACAAGGAAATGGAGTATATATGAAAATTAATGTAAAATTATATGAATAATAATACTGATGAATAAAATTGCATAGTACAATGGCATTCCTGAACAAAATTACGTGGTGAAACGTGTAAGGAAAGAACGGACAGAGATTTGTTGCGTTGCGGCAGATCCAATGTTTAAAGTTTAACTTGCTCCAACTGTTAGATTTTGTTGCCTTGCGGTAGATCCATTGTTTAATGTTTAACTTACACCAACTGTTATATTTTTTGTATTGTAGCAGATCCATCTTGCCTTGCGGCAGATCCATTGGTTAAAGTTCAACCCTAAGGTTGTTCCGGTATAGTGGTGATGGTTACAGAAGATTATACTTGGACTGGTATTGAAACATTTGACTAATGCTGACTGATAAATACATATGTGAAGACTTTACTTGTTTGTTTTAGGAATAATGCTGATGGAAGAATGACGCCTTATGACATAATTATATATTGGACTAACATACATTTGGACGTCTACTAAGCCGTTTATTGTATCTTATTGAAACTAATGTGGAATATACTTATTTTTGTAGCTAGGATACGTGGTTAATTTAGTGGGACCTTTGAATTGAAGCAAGGCTTCGATTAAGTTACTGCTGACATACATTTGGACGTCTACTAAGCCGTTTGTCATATTTTATTGAAACAAATTTTGAATGTACAGGTTTTTGAAACTAGGAAATATACATATTGTGGTTTCAGATTTGAATCGAAGCAAGGTTTCCATTGACTGATTGCTGACTCACATTTTGACATCTACTAAGCCGTTTGTTGTATTTTATAGAACTAATGTTGCATATACTGGTTTTTGAAGCTACGAAATGCACTTATTTTGGTTTTATCTTTGATTTTTTTAAATTTGCCATTTTATAACTAATATAGTGCACATAAAATTTATTTTGCACACCATTTGAACTACAGAACTAAAATTTTATATGAAGACGTATTGCCAGTATTAGATTGAACAAATATAAGAAAAGATTTTATAAGTTGCCATGTTTAAACAAATATGCCCGCCGAATTGATTTTTTGATAGAATACGCAGCCTAAGCGGCTAGGCCTACAAACACAAAACTTGACTGAAACATATATTAGTACAAAGGAATTGCGATCATATGAGAAAATGGTACAAATGTCGCCATCTTTAACAAATATGGCCACCGAAATGATGTTTTGAAAGAATACAGAGCATAAGCGGCTAAGAATAGAAACTCGAAATTTGGCAGAAACGTTTACTAGTACAAAAGAATTGCGAACACATTAAAAAGTTTTTATAAGTCGCCATCTTTAAACAAATATGGTGGAAAAATTGATGTTTTGAAAGAATACACAGCCTAAACGGCTATGACTTGAAACGTGGCAGAAACGTTGATCAGTACAAAAAATACAAACATATAACAAAGGTTTTTATAAGTAGTGAACATCTTTAAACAAATATGGTGGATAAATTGATGTTTTGAAAGAATACAGAGCCTAAGTGGCTAAGAATAGAAACTTGAAACTAGGTAGAAATGTTCACTAGTACAAAAGAATTGCAAACACATAAAAATAAGTTTTTATAAGGCGCCATCTTTAAACAAATATGGTGGACAAATTGATGTTTTGAAAGAATACACAGCATAAACGTCTATGACTTGAAACTTGGTAGAAACGTTTGTCAGTACAAAAGAATTACAAACATATCAGGAATTTTTTGAAAAGTCACCATTTTAAAACAAATATGGCGGACGAAAAAACCATTTCCATACCGTTTACGATAGAAACCTGAAATGGTTTCAGGTATATAAATATATTTTGGCCAGTTGATTACGAAAATGTAAGAATATTTTGGAAAAGTCGCCATCTTTAAATAAATATGGCCGGCTAAAAAGTATTTTACACATTATTTAAAATAGAAACGTGAAATTTTATATGTAGATACGTTACGCATAGTAGATGAAGAAAATATAACAAAAGTTTTGAAAAGTAGCCATTATTTGTGCTAGATAAAATATTTGTTCAAACCATCTAAGGATGGATATTGCTGGCAACGAGAATGACCTAACTAAATACGTTATTTATAGAACTTTTAGGTTATTTGAGTTGTGCAAATATGCTTTAAAGCACTGTTTTTGCTGTTATTTTATTGCATACATAAATTACATAACTGATAATGATAATGGACTCGAACCTAGGTGCTGATGAAACTGTACATAATGTGAGCTTGTGTATGTTGTACTAAAAAGTTAGTCGTGATTGTATAATAGGCAAGACAGAACATTGGAAATCGGCCTTGTCACTAACATGTATAGCATACTATAATCATAGTCCTACGGACACAGCTCAGCACATTTGCATTGACATTTCTAAGGAATCTAAGGGGGAAATTGTGCGGGAGACTTTACTGTACTTGTAAGGAAACTTATGAAATATTTTTAGAGGCATTCTGATAATACCATTACACTGTCAAAGTTTTTGTGTACATATATAAAAAAATTAGAAGCGATGAGTACTTGGAAAAATTACATGCACTTTTGTTGATGAACGACTGGTTATATGGTTGTTCCATTTGGTGTCCTTAAGGTAGAAAATGGGGGAGAAGTACTTGTAAGTAGTGGTTAAATAATGTATAAACTTTATAGGATTTAAATGAAATGACGTAGATGAAATAAATAAAAGGCTTAGAGATGTGATTTGCGCAGAAGTGTCTTAAAATGAGTGTGTTTGGTCACAAAAAATATTGTTGTATAAGCCTTGTGATTGTTTGTGTTTTAAAGTTAGTGTGAATAGAAACTTTGTTAGTGGTGGTTTATAATTTGGAAGAAATGGCAAGACCGTTTAAGATTGAAAAGACTGTATTAGGATTTTACAGTGCAGTATAACGTGTATTTTATTGAAGAAATTAAGTACTTTGAACAGTGTTGTGTCTTGGTGACAATAGGAAAATTTGTTCATTTATATTGGATTTCTGAGAAGAAGAAGGTAGCCGATTCAGTGACACCTTTTTAAATGTAGTGAATGAAGTGGAACATTTGGCTGAAACTTTATCAAATATTGAAAACGGGTCGCAGAGTCCCTCCTTGCTTATGAAAAGTGATGTAACTGTGAAAAACTCTTTAAATGTGGTACCCTTAGAGAACAGTGTGTATCTCCTGTGTGTAAATACAGATATAAAACATGGAATGGAGGCTCCCTGTTTTTCAAGAATGTGTATGTCCCCCAAATCAAATTAGCTGAAAAGTGAATTTGCTGAAATGGATATAGAAGACCAGACAGTCCATCCCCATTAAAGCCAAGTGTTACCAGTATGTACCCTTTGTCTGTAAATAGAGACACAAAGCCTGGAACGAACGCCCCAGTGTGTTCAACAATATGCATGGAAAGAGAGATGTGCCGAATATCAAATGTGGCGGAAAGTTAATCGCTTCAAATGGATACGCTAGTTAAAGGTTGAGATGTCATGTGCGAAATGCAAGGTTATGATCAATTGCAGGAAGACAAATATTCTTACTAAATTTGAAAAACAACAAAGTGAATATCATGAAATGGATAGTGGACGTGATAGGAAAGAGAAAAGTGAAAAAAAGCATTTTGTGCATATGAACGGAACATAATTGAGGAAAGTGGTATATTTTAATCCATAGATACTGCAAATTATGCTCGATTTCCGCTATTTTTTGGTGGATGAGTACAACAAGAAGGTAATCAATTGGCTCGTGCCTGTATGGGGTTTGGCTGGAATGAAATAGAACGTGAACATTTGCTTAACGATCGAATGTTGTGTAGTGTATTCGAGTCTATTAATTTAAAGCTTTATATAATGCGTATGAAGTGAAACATAATAATTCCAAAGACTATACAATTGGTATATTTGAAGTGGGACTAAGAAATGTACTAGAACGTAAACCTATTGAAGTTCAGAAAGTGTTATTTGCTAAGATAGTTTTGCTGAACATAAGGAATGACTTTAGTGTGAAGAAATATGGAATGTAGATATAAGACGATTAATATGGTGGATAAAAACATGCATTAGTGGTTTGCCTAGTAACAAGCATGCATAGATGGAACTTATGAACCTAGTATGGTTTCGATATTTGGTTTTGAAAGAAGAGGGCGTCGATAACATGAACAGTATTTGTGTTACCTATGGTTTTACATAAATATGAAATACGATGGGTTAGAAACTTTCACATTGGATGAACCCAAGCTGCGTTATGATGATCTAAACGGTAATAGTTCTATTTTTCCTTTCCTCAAGGATTAAACCCTGGCAAAGGTTGGATATTCTATGGAACCTCTATACGAAAAGTTATTGCTCTAAGGAGGATGGTATAATTGAGGTGTGAGCATTGTGTTAAGACGTTAGTAACAGTTAACTTATAAAAAATATTTGCAGTAAACACACGAGAAACCATGGAGGGATCACGTTACGCTAAAGTGATTACGAGAGAAGAACCATGTTGGTGTAGGTCCGACTTTATAGATTTTGAATGTTTGGAAGAAAAGCTAAAGGACTTTGACATTGAAAACAATCTTAGGTGTATATGGTGTTACTACATGTTTGAGAAAGAGAAAGACGTGCGTACTTGTGGACAATTTAAGAACAACGAATATGTGCTGCACATACTAACGAATCGAGATTCCGTTCACGCGCATTATGAACTGTTTAATAAGCTGCATTGTTATATCAGAATTAACTTTATTGTCTTTCATCGGTGCTTGGCGGAACAGATAAACATTCATTTGGACAATGTGCGTGAAATCCTGCAAGAAAAAGTAAAACCTAGTGAACGAAACTGTATAATAATATTTTGTGTGAACTGTGTAATTTGGTGCAGTAACAGTGTACTGTAGAAACAAAATCAAATTTAACACAAACTGTGAGACTAAAAAGAAAATTAGACGTAACAGAAAACTGTAATTTTTGTAGAAAAAAACACTACTTGAACGTGAAAAGACATCTAAGTGAATTGGAAAATACCTTTTTTAGTGAACGAAACCTAAGTAATGTATAATGCGATGATGTTTTTTTAAAAATAAATAGTAAGGTGAAATATTTACGTGTTTAAGTTTTATGTGCTTTCAGCATTATGATGAGGTATGTAGTATTTAAAATACTGTGTTTTAATTTTGAATATTATTTGTATCCTTTAAGCTCAGGTTGGCATATTAAATTTTGTTTGATTCACATAAAATTTGTATTTGATAGGTTTAATGTTATAGAAATGAAACTTTTGCGTACAATTATTAGAAAATTTTTGAAGCTGTTTTAGTGTCTGGACTACTCGATTTAATACATAATATAATAATTGAATGACTGACAAAGCATATAGTACTTTTTATATCTATAAAAGCTTAATGAAAGTGGGTTTTTGATTATTTAATCCATGGGTCTGCATTTTAGTTGAAGACCAAAGAACAAACTTTATTTTGTTAGGGAATAGTTTATTGTGTTTCAAAATTAAAGTCTAGTATACGTGCGGGTAATGTGGACTCTAAAAGTAACATCAGCATTTAATAATGCAAAATTATGATACAGGAATTACTTTTTATTAATATTACAGACAACTTCACACTTTGTATATATCCAGACTTGCATTGGAATTTTCAGTAAATCACCTTGCAATCTAAAATGCTAATGGAAACAGAAAACATAGTGTCCACATTGAACGGTAGATTCGTATCACAAATGCAAACAAAATTCTTGACATATACTGTAGCATCTGAGATCTGATTATGTTTATATCGTACGGTATTCTCTCGTTTAATAAAGCGAAACTTTTATTGCTGTTATTATGTTTGGATATAATTTTAAAATCTTTTGTATTTGTGGGTGCAAACTTTAATCGAAATATGTGTTGTTTGTCCAATATTTTGTACAACTTTCACAGCGAAATAAACTTTATTATTATTTTACTAAATGTAGCATATGCATATGCTGTTTCAGAATAAACCGAACTAGTTTTAATATGAAGGAAGTTATAGTATCAATATAGGATCACACAATAATAGGCAGTAAAGGGGTGAGACAATAAGGGAAAGGGATTGGGAATGCTGATGGCCAGAGCGTATGTTGATGGTGGTATTTTTGCGTTTGCAGGACGTAATTTGCTTTTAAAACCAGTAGGGATTGTTGACCGTAGCAATTGTACTTACGGCATGTCGAATGCTAAGCGAACACTACCATTCATTCACAATCAATCAATCCAAATATTTGTTTAGTTAAACTATAGAAATGATAAAAATGTGAAATTAATTTTGGAAAAACGTTTCGCAAGAAACAACCAAGCAACCAATTGTGGAAAGACAATGCATCTTTTATATAATTTGTAATCTGAGATTTTCAGTAAAGAAAATGAAGATGGATTTTACTTTACATGGGAATAACATTTTGTTATCTAAGGAGACGAATGCCTATAAAATATATTTTCTCTGTATCCTCTTAGAATAAAAATAAGAATCACAGCTTACGAGACGTGTCCCATATTTAGTATTTACTGTTTTACTTGCAGTATGAAAAACATTTTAAAACGAAAAAGATGTTTTATTGCGTAATGGTACCGAAGTTTTGGATTAATCTCTTGGAATTACAGTTCATCGTGCAAGAAAATTTAAAAATGCTTCAACAAATACTTTTATCGTCAAAGAAATGGCAAAGAAAAGTGCGATGACAAAGTAAAACATGTATTTGGAAATTTCTTAATGCACAAAACTTAATTTTACATTTCTCTAATATGCAATATATATAGAAAAACAAAACTCGTTAATTTTAAACAAACTTTTCACATCACTGAAAACGAAAGCTTTGTACATCATGAGTACAAACAGCTTTGCAAATACCTTTAATGATAGTTATATCACAATCTTTTTTTAAAACTGTGACATCTTAGCAAAAGGCGTAACCTGTGCAGAACAGCTATGCAAAGATTTCATCTAATAAAATTATTTAAGAAAATACTTGATTGGGCGTTGCTATACTAAAGTTCATAGATAAAATGACCACTCCATTCGATATCAGTCAAACTGATATTTCTCGTATCGATTTTTAGATTTTGCATACAACAGTTACGGGAAACTTATTCACTATTCCAATAGGTAAGCTGAAAGTAACTAATAACAAAAACCACTTGAGTTTTCGGAAACAATTAAGAATAAGTTTTTTCGTGATTGTCTAATGTATTATTTTAAGTTGATACTGCAGAATATGAAAACAAAAAACTTAACAACAAAGAAAAATTTTCACAACAAATCTATCAATTACTGTTAGGGAAACAAAAAAGAATCATATAATGTAACAATAAATTTTATCATGTAGTGCAACACAAAAACTTTTTCTTGAAACGCAAAGAATTTTTTTAAAATGAAGTTACATTCTGAAAAACACTTTTTAAACAATACAGTGACATACAATGTGAGAGAAAACTTATTCTTGATGTGCAAAATTTATTTTCAAAATAGTTACATTGTACAAAAGATTTCATTTACGACATTGTCACAGAACTTTTTAGAAAAGAATTGACATGTACTACAACAAAAAATATTTTCGTGAACTACAAAATAATTTTAGACATACCATGAAATATAAAAATAAATTTGTTATGCAGAAAATTTTTCTACAAGTATTCTGTCAAAACTTTTTAGAAAAATTCTGATCCAATAAAGGAAACACAAAAATGTTTTAAAGTTTAAAATACAAAATTCTGTTGAACAGAAAAATAAAAGTCCCAACTCTAATAATTTTGAGGGGCTGTCTAATTTCATACACATTTTTTACATACTTGAATCTTCGATTCCAAGTTTTGTGTCCATACATATTGTTGAACTATCAAGGACTTGTGTTGTCTGTTTCATGTCTGTATTTACATGCAGGGTATACACACTGTTCTCTAAGGAAACACTTGAGTTTAATAGGGAGGCATTGACTGCCTTGTTTTCAATATCCATTTGCACCAATTCACTTTTCACCTCATTTGGTTTTGGGGATATACACATTCTTGAAAAACAGGGAGCCTCCATTCCAAGTTGTGTGTCTGTATTTACACACTGGGAGTACATATTGGGAACACTTGGCTTTAATAGGGATGGACTGGCTGGCCCTTCTTCTATATCCATTTCAGCAAATTCACTTTTCGATAGGGAATGTACACTGTTCTCTAAGGGTACCACATTTAAAGCGTTTTTCACAGTTACGTCACTTTTAATAAGCAACGAGGAACTCTGCGGCCGGTTTTCAATATTTGATAAAGTTTCAGCAAAAATTTTTACCTCCTTCACTACATTTAAAAAGATGTCACTTTACGTGCTATCTTCTTCTCCCCAGAAATCCATTATAAATAAACAGTTTCCTATCGTCACCAAGACACAATACTGTTCAAAGTACTTAATTTGTTCAATTAAATACACGGAATACTGCACACCAAAATCCCAATACAGTCTTTTCAATCTTAAACTGCTTCTGTCTTCCTTTCTTACAAACTATAAACTAACACCATCAACAAAGCTTCTATTCACACTAACTTTAAAACAACACAAACAATCATAAGGCTTATACAACAATATTTCTTGTGCCCAAACACGGTCATTTTAAAACACTTCTGCGGAACTCACATCTCTAAGCCTTTTTGTTCTTTCATCTACGTCACTTCATTTAAATTCGCTACACTCTTCGTCTTAAAAATGATATTCGTAACATCATGATTTCTTATGGGTCTGTTATTACCTATAAAGTTTACACATTATTTAACCATTACTTGAAAGTACTTCTCCACCATTTTCTTCCTTAAAGACATCAAGTAATATTATTATGTTTCTAGTCCTACCCACTTACGCTATGTATTCTTTCAAAAAATCAATTTGTCCGTAATATTTATTTAAAGATGGCGACTTTTGTACAGTTTTCTTGTACGTTTGTAATTCTTTTGCTGTAGTCAACGCTTTTACCAAGTTTCAAGTTTCTAGTTATAGTCGTTTAGGCTGTGTATTCCTTCAAGAAATCATTTCGGCGGCCATATTTGTTTAAAGATAGCGACATTTGTACAATTTTCTAATATGTTTGTAATTCGTTTGCAGTAGTCAACGCTTTTACCAAGTTTCAACTTTCTAGTTCTACCAGTTTACGCTCTGTATTCCTTAAAAATCATTTCGGTGGCCATATTTGTTTAAAGATGGCGACGTTTGTATAATTTTCTCGTATATTTGTAATTCTTTTGCAGTAGTCAACGTTTCTACCAATTTTCAAGTTTCTAGTCCTAGCCGCTTAGACTCTGTATGCTATCAAATCATCATTTCGGCGGCCATATTTGTTATAAAGATGGCGACTTTTGTACACTTTTCTAATATACTTGTAATTCTTTTGAAGTAGTCAACGCTTTTACCAATTTTCAAGTTTCTAGTCCTAGTCGCTTAGGCTCTGTATTCTATCAAAAAATCAATTTGTCCACCATATGTATTTAAAGATGGCTACTTTTGTACACTTTTCTCGTATGTTTGTAATCCTTTTGCGCTAATCAACGTTTATACCAAGTTTCAAGTTTCTAGGCCTAGCCGCTTAGGCTCTGTATTCTATCAAAACATCATTTCCACGGCCATATTTGTTTAAAGATGGCGACCTATAAAAACATTTCTTATATTTCTTCAATCTGATAATGGCAATACGTCCTCATAAAATTTCAGTTCTGTAGCTCAAATGTGCAAAATAGATTTTATGTCGGCCATATGAGTTATAAAATGGCGACTTTTTAAAAATCAAAGGTAAAACCAAATAAGTGCAGTTCCTAGCTTCAAAACCAGTATATACAACATTCACGTTTCGTCATGAGGTTTACGTCCTGCATTCAAACTTTTTCAAATTTGCCCACACTTTCGGAAGGTTTTCAGTTCGAGTTTAGTCAAATTGTATTTTATTCAGTAAAATGACATGTTCTTTTATCTCAGTTTCTGTATATCTCAACTATATTCAATGATTTTGCTCATGTGTGCAATCTTACTGTAATTTACCAACGCTTTCCGGAGCTTTTCTACGCAACTTTAGTCAAATCTCATTTTAATCAGTACAATAGGTTCTTGTTTCTGTGTCAGTTCTAGTATATGTCAATACCAACTTATATTCAACACTTGTGCAATTTACCAGCGCTTTCGAGAGCTTTTCTACGCAACTTTAGTCAAATTACATTTTATTCAGTACAATAGGTTCTTGTTTCTGTCTAAACTTTTATATATGTCAATATCAACTTATATTCAACACTTGTACAATTTACCAGCGCTTTCGGGAGCTTTTCTACGCAACTTTAGTCAAATTACATTTTATTCAGTAGAATAGGTTCTTGTTTCTGTCTAAACTTTTATATATGTCAATATCAACTTATATTCAACACTTGTGCAATTTACCAGCGCTTTCCTAGCTTCAAAAACCAGTATATTATACATTTCTTTCAATAAAATATAACAAACGGATTAGTAGACGTCCAAATGTATGTCAGCAGTAACTCAATGAAAGCCTTGCTTCAAATCAAAGGTCCAACTAAAATAAGCGCGTTTCCTAGCTTCAAAAATCCGTATATTCCACATTAGTTTCAATAAGTTACAAGTTTAGTAGACGTCCAAATGTGTATTAGTTCAATATATAATTATGTCATAAGGCGACATTCTGCCATCAGCATTATTCCTAAAACAAACAAGTAAAGTCTTCACATATGTATTTATCAGTCAGCATTAGTCAGATGTTTCAATACTAGTCCAAGTATAATCTTCTGTAACCATCACCACTATACCGCAACAACCTTAAGGTTAAACTTTAACCATTGGTTCTGCCGCAAGGCAAAATGAATCTGCTATAATACAATAGAATATAACAGTTGGAGTAAGTTAAGCATTAAGCAATGGATCTACCGCAAGGCAACAAATATAACAGTTGGAGCAAGTTAAACTTTAAATATTGGATCTGCCGCAAAGGAACAAAATCTAACAGTTGAAGCAAATTACACTTTAAACATTGGATCTGCCACAATGCCATTCTTTTCTTACAACAAAAGTCAGCAAAAGAGTGAAATTCATGTCAGTTAGTTAATTGTTAATCAAACTAATGTAATTACTAAATATATTTATTTGGGTGTCATATTCAAAGGTACTTAAAGTTTCTTGCATTCGTATCAATTATCAAAAATAACAATTTCATTTCTTATTTCGTTTTGAAAATATTCATCTCTACCCTTTCTCCTTTTCTTATCTTCAACTAAATTAACGTTGGACCGGAGGCCTTGACTTTATTAGGTCCTCTTGTGGCTTCGGTTACAAATTAAAAATAAAATATTCCTATTTTTTCCCCCTTTCTTTTCAAAACTAATTAATTTTTTTCTATATTGTTTCTCTTCGTACAAGAAGGAACAAGCCTTCAGGGGCAATGCGTTTCTCTCTTCCAAACGAGGTAAAGGGGTGAGAAACAAAGGTCAAGGGTTGAATTGAATTTTATTTTTTAATTAGCGACCTGTCAATCACCGTAGTAGATTTTAATTTATGCACTTGATTTCTGAGACAACACTCCTCACGTCAACAAATTAAAACAGCAAATAGGGTCTACTTTTTTTGTAGAAATGTCTGAAATGAATGACATGGTAGTGTCTCACTTTACAATGCTTCTTGAAGACCAAGTAGTCGTGCGTTGTAAGGCGTTAGTCCCACGACTCCAAGGTCCCTGGCTCGAGTCCCGGAAGGGGCATGGGTTCCTTTTAACTAGGGGATAATCTATTGTGACGAGCTGAAGTTAACATTTAATAGACTGGCCCATATAAAATAATGTTTACCAAAGATTTACCAGTGCTTCTTATCGCTATTTTATGTCGTGTTTTACATGCTCTCAATGTCGGGTAAATCGTTAACGTGTATATACAGTATTTCAATCTTTTTTCGTTCACCGAAGGGTAATCGAAATCCCTATCGAGTAACATTTGTTTTTACTTCTACAAAAGCGAGTGTAGCAACTTCAATGCAACTGTTGCCACAAGTTTTTGTCCCTTACATCTTTCTTTTCTCTCTCTCTCTATCGGTATGTTAAAAATATCGAGCTCTACGTAACAATACTAGTGTGACTGCTTCGTGTCGTAGGAAATACAATCAAAATCACATTTTAAAAGTTGTGAGAAAACACATATCTTAAGGTAAAAGCACATTAATTTCAGTTTATTTTTTACCCTCTAGCACACTATTGGCTACACTAAAGTGCCTAAAGGCCAAAAATAAATATAAATTCATGTGCTTAAACATAAAAATATGTGTTTTCTCACAACTTTCAAAATGTGACTTTGATTATTTATCCACTGTACTCTTCATTTGAACTCCTATGTATATTTCCAGTATACTCTAATATGAACGAAAGGTTCCGTTATAACTCAGTTTTATACGTTTCTTACCGCTGTCTTTTCCGTTTCTTATTTCAGCCTTAATTCCTGAGTTATTCATATAACAGTATACCGTACTCTACATATAATAAAAAATACTGCAAATAATATTTACTTTTTTTGCAAGAATTAAGACAGAAATAAAACAAACAGGCCGCACGGTGATATAAAGTGTAAAAAAACTTAGGAACGAAATTTATTAGTATAATCACAAAGATTACCATAAATACCCAGTTTTGGGGCGGAAAAATAAAAAAAAATGGGAAAATTCCCATTTTTATTTTCACTCCCAGTGGGAATTTTCCCGACCCACATCACTATTCCCACCTTCACATAATGGCAAGTAAACTCTCCTCCGTTCTCCCGCCATTTAATCATAATTACAATGAGATAATTATCTAACTTTTTTAATGTTGTTATTTACAAAATAAGGTTCAATAATATTAAAAATAAAATAATAGTATATAATCACATTTTCTCCTTCCTATATAATATTTATAAATTCAACATTTTGGCACTTTTTTCGTGAAATAAAAAGAAACGTAGGTTTATAGAATTGAACCCTGCAGTGTATGTATCAGTCGGTACACCCAAAGTAAGTATATAATAAACTAAGAGAATATAAACCCGTCCACCCATCAATACGTCCCTTCTAAACCGAGCAGGAGTGGCTCAGTGATAGAACGTTGGCTTAGTATTCGGGAGGTCGTGGGTTCAACCCAGAAGCCGATCATCCTGGATGAGGTTTTTCCAGGATTACCTCTGTCACACGAAACAAATTCTCTGGCCGACACCTTTCCACATCATTTCCACTCCCCTATCCCGGGCCGAGCCTTAGATGCCTAAAGACAATAAAGAAAATTAAAAAAAATAACTTCGCTCCTAAAAACTAGCAATTTCAGAATACAAAATCTTTAGGAATGGACAAAAACAATACTGCAAACTCATTCACTACGTTGAATACGTAGCAGCTCTATCTTCGGAAATATTTATCTTCTAAAGATATCAGGTCAAGTTAGAGAAAAAATATGTTTGTTTCTACTGTCATAAAACCGGTTTCGGTTATTTGAGAAATGTTTAGTCTTTAGCCATATTAGGATATGGCCGGGAGAGGTATGGAAGGGTAGCTGCCGGTACCTTAGTTAAGTTCCATCCTGACGTTCGTCTGGTGAAACTGAAAGAACTTCTGAAAAATTCACAAGTAAAGGTTCTCTCCCAACAATCGGATATCCGGGAGCTCCACATATAATTAGATAGAGGAGGGTCACGAAGGAATACTGGCAAAATCTGCCGTTCCGACAGCAAAGAGTAAATCCAATACGGCCGCTCAAAGGTCATTCCAATCAACGTTTGCAAGTAGCGTCGCACCCACTTAACGTTGACATATTGACTTATTGTTTTGCAGACTGATGTATTTCCAAATACAGCACATTTGTTGGATCGAAATGTCTCGGAAGTCGCCATATTGAATCCAATATGGCCACCCAAGATGTCATAAGCTAAACGACACGTGTTAGAAAAACGAATTTTGGTATAAGTGCAGTATCACTAGACGTGCCTGAACCTACCTCATTTGCCCTACAACTTGTTTTTATATATTTAAAATGTGTATTTGGCGGCCATGTTGGTTTCAAGGTGCGGACATTGTGAATAGTTTGTAATGTTTCCATAACCTGCTAGTGATAATGCACCTTTTTACCAAATCTCGGTTTTACAGCGCGAACTGTTGGTAACAGACATTGGACGACCATATTCGATTCAAGATGGCAACATTTTGAACAGTTTAATAAAACTTTTCGTAAACGTCTAGTGATACTGTACTTTCATACAAAAATTCGTTTTTCTAAAACGAGTCGTTTAGAAAATGCCATTTTGTGTGACCATATTGGATTCAATATGGTGAGTTCCAAGATATTTTGGTCCAACAAATGCGTTCTTTTTTTAAATACACCAGTCTGCAAAATATTAAGTCAATCTGTTAACGGGAAATGGGTGCGAAGTTGCTTGCAAACGTGGATTGGAATGGCCTTTGGGCGGCCATATTGGATTTACCCTTTGCTGTCGGAACGGCAGATTTTGCCAGTATTCCTTCATGACCCTCCTCTATCTAAATATATGCGTAGTATCCAGATTCCCGATTGTTGGGAGAGAACCTTTACTTGTCAATCAGGACGGTTGGCAGCAGGATTCGAAAGCGCATTACCTACTCATTGTTCCCCACCAAAAAAAATTAAGAAAAGACACTTAAGTTTTCTTTATATAGAAAAATCTCGCGTAATATAGAGTGCTTCAACACAAAGCATTTGTTGCCCATTGTCTGGGGTATACATGATTGCCACGCTCTATATGTAGCATTTATTAAAATAGTTATTGATGTCTACAGAGGCAAAAGTAGAAATCAATAATACTCCTATTTTAAGTACTAATGTTTGTTTTAAAATTTCTAGTGCAAATTAACTTACATTTCAATTATATGAAGACAGTAGTGGCAACAGACGGATTAATTGCACATTTGCATATTTTAATCATTAATTATTCTTGTTTTTCACAAACCTACTCCCGGACTTGACAGGTCGCTAATTAAAAAATAAAATTCAATTCATCCCTTGACCTTTATTTCTCACTCCTTTCCCTATGAAGAGAAAAGCGTACTCCCCCTAAAGGCTTGTTCCGTCTTGGACGAAGAAAAAAAATAGAAAACAATTAATGAGTTTTGAAAAGAAAGGGGGGGGAAATAGTGGGGGGAAAAATAGTGTAAGAAATTTTTTTTATTTTGTAACCGAAGCCAGAACAAGACCTAATAAGCTCAAGGCCTCCGGCCTAGCATTAATTTCGTTGAAGAAAAAAATGAGAACGGGTGGAGGAATTCGTTTATCCAGCTCGGGCTGTTGGAATAATTTGTGATCAGTATTCGGTGTTTTATTACTGAACAGTACAGTATTGTGGCAAAGCGTGTGTGTTATTTTGTGCGAATTAAGGAGACAATTTACTGGTAAGTAAAAACAAAAACATTCACTCGTTCTTTTTAAAATGATTGCACAAGAAGAAATTAACAAAACAGTATATTTTTAGATTTTTAGAACGTTCATTCAGTCACCATGTTTTAAGAAACATACTTTTGCATTTTTTGTATGTAAGTCACAATAGTTTGGGGTATTTGTTACGTGAGATGAACTGATTTTTCACTTTATACAATTTACGCAGCAACGTAAATCAATTGAAAATATAATATTTTATTATTATTTAATTTATTTTAAATATTGGTTTTGCAATTTTAAAATGGTAATTTATTAAAAGCTTAAGTTAACTTAATTTTTACTTTGCCCCGTTACGATTCGGATCTTTATACCTAGTTAAAATGCATACCAAGGCCTCAACTGGAACTCGAACGTGGGACCTTCAAGTCGATGGCCTACAGCCGCACACCATTTGGCCGATAAAATGTTAATTTATTGACGCTGACGTTAAGAAAATTACAGCTACATTTTGTATTTGTGCATGTTGATTTTCTACGTAAAGAAACGTGAAGTTACTACCTCCGTATTTGTTTGTTGAAACTAAGAAAAACGCAGTTCGTAAATTACGTGTATTTTTATTTTGGCTACGGTAGGATTTTAAAAAGATAGAAATATACAAGGAGGTCAGGACTTATACGAAATTAATACTATGGTATTTGACGGATGAGACTGAGGGGAACCTTGACAAATTTTATTGAGGAAATTATTTTTTTTGTTACTTTGGCTTGAGCAAAAATCTAGGAAAAAGGATGGGAACTAGAACGGAGGGGCGTAGAACTAATATTAAAGTGCACATTTCTGTATTTGCCTGGTGGGATTGAGGAAAATATTTTAAAATTTTACTGAAGGAATTACGTGTTTTAGTTTATTTTTTGCGAAAAAATATGTTGAATAAAACTGTATGAATATATTTTAACCGTAAATTAATTACAATGGTTTTTTTGTTTATTTTTAGATCTGTGAATCACACTTAAAATAGGACGAGAATAAGGACAAAAATATCGTTGAAAGGTAAGACCAAGTATTTTGTTTCTGCTGATTTTAAAATGATGAATAATAGAAACATACACAGCTTAAAGGGTAGCAAATACAAACACTAATCGTGACAAAGAAAAGTACGTTATTAAAAAAAGACAGATTTTGTTTAAACATGACTAAAATTAAAAGCATGATGGCGTCCAATATTATATGATACAAACTTGTTACAGAATACGTAAGGTGCCACGGTGGCTCAGTTAGTAGAGCGCTTACCTTTGGTGCTAGGGGTTGTCGCTAGGTTGATTAATAATAGAATTGATTGCTGCTCATGCCATGTGGGGTTTGTGGTGGACAAACACCGTGTGCGTGGGTTTTGTCGGGGTGCTCCCGTTTCTTTCCACTTTCTTTATTTCACCTATTTATTCCATCATCATCCATATGTCCTGAGCCATAGTTGTGTAAAGGCCTTAAAATAAATTCAAACAATACGTAATGTAGTTGGCCAGTACTACAAGCACTTGAAGACAATTTCGTTTTATGAATTCCTATTTTAAAAAAGAAAGAAATATATTTATGCATGACTAAAAAGAAAAGCACGCTGGCGTACAGTACATTTTGAAACACATTTGTTACAGAATACGTAATGTAGTTGGCCAGGACTGCAAGCACTTGAAGACAATTTTGTTTTATGAATAACTAATTTTAAAAAAAATGTTTATGCATGACTAAAAAGAAACGCATGGGGTGCGCTGAACACATTTGTTTGTTTTATCTGAGCGAAAATTACAAAATTTGGTAGAATGGTGTATTTTAATGAGTAGATTACAAAATTATTTTTAAAAGTTGAAAAATTGCCTTTTAAAACAAAGATGGCGGCAAAAAACCATTTTCCACATTATTCAAGATAGGAACATGAAAATTTATATCTAAGTATTTTAGATATAGTAGTTAAACAAATTATTTTAAAAAATTGAAAAAATTGCCTTTTCAAAACAAAGATGGCGGCTAAGAAACATTTTCCACATTATTCAAGATAGGAACATGAAAATTTATATCTAAGTATTTTACATATAGTAGTTAAAGAAATTATTTTAAAAAATTGAAAAATCGCCTTTTTACAACAAAGATGACCGCCAAAATAACATTTATTGCACGGATTAAATTACAGAGCTGAAATTTGGTATGAAAGTACCTAATGCATAGCAGTTCAAGAAAATATATGATTTTTTGGAATAGTTTGCATATTTGATTAAAAATGGCCGCCAAAATACTTATTTGTTAACCGTTTATGGCAGACATATGAAATTTAGTATGAAGATGGATCATTACGCGTAGCTTACATTAAAGGACTTACGGAAGCGGTAGGAACAAAGTAAAGCAAAGCAAAGCTATTGATTAAAATCATTTAACGAAAGTACATTTTAATACCAATTTTAATGTTGTTAATAACTGTAGTTAAGTATCGTAGAGTTAAAAGAGTTTAATTATTATTTTTGCAGATTGGAACTCATTCCCTTGAAGGTGAAGTTTCACATTAGACAAAGAAAGATAAATTACTAGAACCAATTGTTGGTGCAGAAACTAAAATTAATTTGGTTATATTGGAGCCTGTCGGTGTTTGCTGGTTTGGAAATTGAAGTGAGTGTTTTTTTATGATGATTTTATATTGAGAGTCGACCGAATGATAGAAAGAAAAATAGTGTCTAACATGGTCGGAAAATGTATGCCCTCTTTGTTGTACAAGCGCCATAAATATTAAAATAATATTAGAAGTAAACTTTTCATTTTGTTGAAAGCTAGAGAACATTTGCAGGCATAATGGTTCAAGATTTTCCTTTTTGTAGAAAGAGAAAAAAATTATATATTTTTTGTCAATTTTAACTAAAATTGTGAAAAAATCAAAGAAAGAGAAAATAATCCTTGTTGATATGACCTAATCATGGTGCACAAGATGTGGTTTTTGAAAATACATAATCTTTAGTTTTTAAGAACCACTGCCGAAATAACATTTTCCCTTAACAAAACCGTAGTATTTTATTCTGAAATAGTTGACTGCTCATATAAAAATGTAATAGTGTTTTTACCTTATAAAAAGGCAATGACAAACCACTATTAGTTTACCTTGTAATAATAATTTGTTGTTGAACACATACCACTACTGCATGTGGAAATAAAATATGATTTGTTCTTGACTCCATTTGAAGTTGATTGTTTGCAGAAACACACTTTTGATTTAAATCTTTTTTGAAACCAGTACTCCATGTTCAAATGAAATACTTGACTTTTGACTTTTTTAAAAATCTTTTTTTAGAAACATTCTTTTGAAACTACTACTGCATGTTAAAATGAAATACTTGATTTTTGGCTTTTTAAATTTTGTTGGAAAAACATTCTTTTGATTTAAATCCTTTTTTCATACCAGTACAGCATGTTCAAATGAAATACTTGATTTTAAAAATTTTGTTGCAAAAGCATTCCCTTTTAAGGTATAACAAACTACAATTTTTGTTAGTTGCGTTTAGAGTACGAGTGCGAGAACACAATTTTAATTACGTTGTTGTTTCTTTACTATTTCAGAAAGAAGACCATCATGAATCCATTAAACAACATTTTTGCATACTTTTCAAATGCACCAACACCTGACGGAAACGCCATGGTGGCCATTTGGCGCGACACCTGCTACGGGTATAGTTGGGGTTTACGTCCTACAAAAGATATTGTAAGTAGTGAATTTACTTTGTAAGTTTGTGATTTATTTTGGGACAGAATCGAGGAGTTCATAAGCCTATGTCAATCTGTAGGAGATGTTTTGGCATTGTATAATGCAGCTCCGTGGAAGTTTGAAGGCTTAATTCAATTATTGCAAGATCGATTTCATCAATTATGGTATGAACGCCGAATTGATTTGGATAGATTAGAGTCTGCTCCTCTTTTTAAATTATTTGGTTTTCAGTATGCGTATCATTTGATGGTGGAATTAGAAAGCATGCTTCCCTTACCATTTGTGTTGAATACGGATATAAAATTTGATAATGGAAACATTATGCAGTATGAAGCACAATGGGGAAGTGAAGTACAAAGTGTAATCCCACCGCTAAACGATTATCAGTTTCAGCATGATGGGGGACAGGTCAATATGAATATTTGTAATCGTGAAATGGTAACTCCTGCATACGAGTTTGATGGTAATATTTTGCCGCGACCACCAATTAGGGAACTTGATGAAAATGGGATTGTTGAAATATTTGATGTTCCTGCTATTACCCCCCATCTCCTTCAGTGCAACAAGAAGAAAGCACTAGTTCTATGACTAGTGCAATAAATACTACAATAGATCTGTTACAGGAAGTAGATTCAAGAAGAAACGAAAAACTTGTACTTTTGCCTACTCCTGCAATGGAAATTCAAGAAAATTCAAACGAGCCATTGCCTGATTTACTTGGTGGCGTCAGTCCAACACTGAATGCTACACTACCACCACCTATAGTGCCTGTTTTAGCTTGCAACCAAAATAATAATAATGGTATTGCACCAAGGGATTCAAACTCTGAGTTGATGTCTCTAATTTTCGAATATGATGTATTTAATGGTACAATTAGACAAATAGGCCCAAATGAAGAAAATAGACGTGAAGATTTTGATAATGTAAATGTTTGTACTCCGCCTTCAGCAGAGGAGTTGTGTATGCCAACAAATTCAAAGAGGAATAGAAAGAGGACCTTTAACAGAACACAATCACCTACAGCTAAAGCCTACGATCAACAGCGTAATATTCTTGTTGAAGCAGGCTCATCAAGTAATGTCAACCCCGTAGTTCACAGATTGTTTGGTAATGTTACACCAAATAATATAGAACAAGAGGCAGTGAAAAAATTAAGTAAAAAGGATGGCGTTGCACCTTCGGCTTGGAAACCCTGGAAGCCCACAGAAAATATATGTGGTAGTGGAAATGAACCGCCACAAAAATTTAGCATTGCATCTAGTAGTTAAAGAAAATTTCCACATTTTGGCCTTTTTGTAAGGGAAATAACTTTGGAAAACACTGATCAAGTATCAGTTGTGGACCCAGAGCAATACGTTAATAAATTATTTGAATTTGCCACAAGACATATTCTATCAGGAATTCCAGAATATGTATACGCTGGTTTAACTGTCGATAGCAGTAACTCCACAACCAACAACCCATTATTTGTTTCTTGGCGTTTAAGAGATGAACTGACTCCCGAACTTATTTTAAAAACATTAGAAAATGTTCTCAATTCCAACGAGAGTTTTTTCATAGAGAATTGAAAATTAAAGTCCATTGGATTGATCCTCGATTTGGCCAGGGAGGAGTACTTAATAAGCGTGCAAGTAAATTAGTGGATAAAGGGTTGTTTCTTTTGGCCGGCACAATAAAATAACCAAATGATATTTATTGCTTCCCACAAAGTTTGATTTCGGCCCAAGCGAAAGCAGATGGAAATTATTCGCTGGCACAAAATCGTCAAAATACAAAACGAAGACCAAACATGTGGATAGATAGAGCAAAAGCACTATGTCTTAAAGCAGGTATTGACATTGAAAAATTTAATGGGTGTAAGAATAGAGAAGTACATATGTTTCAACAACAATTATTTCCAAAGTACCAAATTGTAGTTTACGAGAAAAACCCCGAAACAAGAGAAATTATTAAAGTATACAGTGGTCCACCTGCTCCAACTCAGTTGTTCATTGATTTTCGACATCACCACTATAGTGTAATTCCCTCCATTAGAAAATACTTATTAGTAGAAAAATATTGTCCACATTGCTTACAGGGGTCAAATAATCCACGGTATCATAAATGCGAATATAAATGTTCGTATTGTGAAGAGTACCATGGCATTACACAAGAAGAAAAGGCCGATTTCCATGCGACGCTTGCCATAGAATATTTCCGTCGTTAAACTGTTTACTTAACCATAGAATTCCATCAAAGGAAAGTAATAGATCCATACGCCAGGATAAGCAAGAATGTAAACCTTATCATAGACTTGTAAATATGCGTCGTCGTCGTCCTAAAAAACAAAGCATGTTTGTGGAGAAATGTTCTGCTCCCTATGTGAAAAATTCGCTTTACCTGGCCATGACTGCTATGTACAAGCATTAAAGCAACAACAGTATGACAGATATCTTGCAATTATATTTGACTGTGAAACTCAGCTATTAGATGCTAACGAAAAGGGGAAAGGGAACATGAAGTGAACTTGGTTTGTTGTTCGCATCGGTGCAACCAATGCTGGAATGAAACGAATGCAGAAGTTCCTTGTGATAATTGTGGCGATTCAAACAATGGTAGCTGTATAAACTTTATTTTTAGGACAATGGGAGAATTTATAAAGCATGTATTAATTGCCAGGCCTAAATTTCAAAAGGTAGTGTGTCTTTCACAAAACGGATCTGGTTTCGACATGATACTGGCGGCAAGAAATTTAATTGAAGACCAAGTTCATGGAAAAAATATGCAATGTATCATGAATGGACAGAAAATAGTTCAAACGATTTTAAATGAACGTACTTATTTTTAGAGATACTCTGCTTTACATGAACAATAAACTTAGTAATTTGCCAAAGACACTGGGTCTTGAGGAAAATTTAAAGAAAGGCGAGTTTCCGTACATGTTCAACACAAAACAAAATGAAAATTATGATGGCCCCATTCCTGATCTGAAATGGTTTGATATTGAAAAGAACTCTGAAGATGATGCAAAAGCATTAAGTTTATGGCATGATGCATGCAAGAAGGATCCCAACTATAAATTTAATATGCACAAAGAACTAATTAGTTACTGTAAGAATGACGTGTTATTTTTAACGCAGTCAGTTGTGAAATTTTCCAATATTATCGAAGAAAAAACACGGGGAATAAAGTGTTTTTTAAGTAGTTCTACTATAGACAGTATGGATATTCGTGTGTTTAGGACATTATATCTAGAACAAAATAGTATAGCCATTTTACCACCTTTAGGATTCCAGCACCGGGACAAGCAAAGTAAAAAGGCTTTGCGATAGCTAGAGTATTTGGCACATACTACGGGTAAAAAAAATTAAACATAGTGCTAATGGAGGAGAACAAAAAGTAGGTCCCTACAAAGTAGACGGATATTTTAAAGATCAAAATACAGGAAAAGTTACTATAGCTGAATACAATGGGTGTTTTTTACGGAGATCCACACTGTTATCCTAGCGTCCGCCATACTTCATTAGATGGTGGAGAAAGTCTTGAACAGCGGTATGATCGTACCATGAAAAAGCCAGAATATATTCGCAGTCTCAAAAACACAACATTCATCGAAATATGGGAATGCGAATGGGATAAACAAGCCAAGAAAAATAAAGATATACAGCAGTTTATTAAGACCCACTGTGCAAATCTTTATGACGGATTAATCCCGAAAGGACATTTAAGGGCGGAAGGACAGAATGCTTCCGTAGTCTGTATAAATACAGTGAAAAACAGGAAATTTCATATTTGGATATCACAAGCTTGTATCCGTGGGTAATGGCTAGAAAAATGCTACCTGTTGGCATGCCACGCGTGTACAAAAACAATTTTCCAGAACTGGATAATGTACACGGACTTGTAGATTGCACTATTTTGCCACCAAGCAATCTGAAACTTCCAATTTTGCCTTTTTCATGCAATTCAAAATTACTTTTTAGTTTATGCAGAACGTGTATGGAAAAAACTAATAATAATGACTGCCACCATACAGAAAAAGAAAGGGAATTCAGGGGAACTTTTGCCACACCAGAACTTCATGAAAGTTTGAAACGGGGATATCAAGTAATAGAAATCCATGAAGTCTGGAAATTTAAAATGAAATCTGGCTTATTTGAAAAGTATGTGGGAAGTTTCCTTACAATGAAGCAGGAAGCCAGTGGATTTCCTGCCGATTGTAAAACAGAAGAACAAAAACAGCAGTACATAAAAAACTATGGAAAACATGAAAATATTCAAATGAAGTACGACAAAATTGAGAAAAACCTAGGAATGTGTTAATTTGCTAAATTATTTTGAATTCCCTGTATGGCAAATGGGGGCAACGCACAGACTTACCAGAATCTAAAATTGTTGAGGTTAGTGCATCATTTTTTAATATCATGCTTAATCCAAATTATGAAGTTTCGATAGTAACACCCGTAGGAGAAAAAAGTTTAATTGTGATGTAGAAGGACAAGGAAAGGAAAACAAACCATTGCCATTTTCAAATGTTTGTTTGGCCGCATTTATCACATCATGGGCGCGTCTACGGTTGTATGAATTTATTGATACTGTAGGATATGATAATCTTTTGTATGTAGATACGGATTCCATAATGTATATCGACAATAAAAACGAAAACCCGCCTCTGGAAACTGGTATCTAGCTTGGCGAATTAACCAATGAAATCGCTGATCGCTGGTATATGAATTTGTTTATTGGTTTAGGTGCAAAGAATTATGCGTATCGCATACAGGAAATTGCAACTGGAAATGTCAAAGATATTTTGAAAATTAGAGGCATCACCTTAAACTATCGAAATAAAGACGAAATTACTCTGGACCATTTTTATGATTTGATCACCGAAAAAACAAAATAGGAAGTTATTTTCTCGCCAAATAATATTCGAAGAAAACCTGGGTTTGTGATTGTGTCTAAACCTGAAACAAAGACAAAGAAACAGGTAACTACCAGTAAACGCCGAAGAATTATTGAAGACATTACAATCACAGACTATAAAACCTTACCCTATGGCTACAAACAACATTGAAGAAAAAAATTGCACTAGTAGTAGAACTTGTGAATATAAAAACAAAAATCTAGATTACAACTTGTCATTTGCATTCTAAATTTTGCCGTTTGAACATCCTTGCACCATCATGGTCAGTGGTCCTTCAAAATCAGTGGACCTTCATTCATTAATAAGTTGTTACAATTTAAAGATCAGATGTTTGGTACTAAATTCAAAGAAATTGTTTGGTGTTATGGAGCTGTTGTTCCATACCCTAGCGTTGAATATGTTAGATTTTATGAAGGTATTCCCAATATGGAAACGTTTTTAATTCAAGCAAATTCACTGATTATTTTAGATGATGTGATGAGTGAAACAAAAGTAGTAATAAATGACCTTTTTATTAAGTATAGTCACCATAAAAGTTTAACTGTCATTTTCATTGTTCAAAATTTATTTCCAAAAGACAAGCATTCAAGTAATATATCCTTAAATAGTCATTATCTCGTTGTTTTTAAGAATCCACGTGATAAACTACAAATTGAGTACCTAGCAAGACAAATTATGCCACGTGATAGTAAAGGACTGCTAGGCGTATTTGAACAAGGAACAGTAAATCCACATAGTTATCTCATATTTGATTTAACGGAAAGTATTCCTGAAGCATTACGAATTCGAACCAACATTTTTCCCGATGAAACCATCCACAGCTATGCGCATGTAAAACACCTGCATAATCCAGTAACGTTCAATTCAAATTAGGATTTCAAGCTTAATGGACTACAAAAATGAGCTCCGTGCTCTTTGTAGGTGTAAGGGCAAGCAACGAAAACGCTTGTTACAAAAAGCTTCAGGTGGTGTTATTCGAACCATAGCACAAGTTGCCAAAAATAACATAAATGGAAAGATTCCATTGAGTCCACATCAGAAAGCAAGATTACGTCGACATAAAAGGACGTTACGAGCATTGTCTCTTAAAAAGTCCAGTATTAAACATAGGCGAAAAATATTATTACAAAAAGGAGGGGCATTTTTACCTTTATTGCTAGCACCAATATTAAGTACAATGGCCGGGAGTCTTTTCAATCGGTAACATGGCGACGTCTCAATTTCAAAAAATGATTCTAGTACCGGAACAAGCAACAGCACAATTGGCATCATCAGTAAAATCCCAGGAATCACACCAAACCCGATTAGATCAAGAAATGCAAAATGTATTAACACGTACGGATATAACACCACAGGAAAATGGAAAATGTACCAGCAGGCACTCCATAGGTACTTGATCATATTCCACCAAGAAATCAACCCATTGCACTACCTCTCGTGGAATCAGATGTCAGAACAAAAAGTATTTCTACAAATTCCTTATTTCAACTTATTTAGGTTCTGTTTCTAAAACTCTTAGTCGAAAAACAGGAGTCTTATTAAAACTAGTTCACGCCTCCAATCGCATCAGTTGGGATCCATCCGGGGTGGTAACCATTGATGATAATGTTCTCCCAGGATCTAATATTATTGATCTTGTAAATGAAGTGGTAAGAAAATGTAAACCACGAAATCCAATTGGCATACAATCATTCAAGCAATTATTACAGGAAATTAATATTTCAAAAGAATTAATTAATTTTCAGTTTCGTTCAGGTGTATCTTTGTTTAGGAAACCATTACCTATTCGTAAAAGCAAAAAGTTAAAAGTAAAAAAGCCAAAAGCCAAGAAACGTAATACTATGTTAAGAAATTTTAGATTTAAAAAAATGTAAACATGTCTTTTTCCAAATTGTATTATACGTATTCGGATCAAGTTTCTCTGGGAAGTATTAGAAAGTTACAACAAAAAAGTGCAGGATCAAAAATAATAGTAAAAAAATTGTTAGCATCACAAGATGCATATAAATTACATGCTCCCGTACGTAAAACCTCTCCGCGAAAACAATATTATGTGAGTGGTCCAAATGAAGCCAATGTGAGTGGCACAAATGGATTTAGCCGATATGCAAAATGTGTCAAAGGATAATGATGGGTACAGTTACATTTTATGCTCCATCGATGTTTTTTCACGGTTTGCAACATGTATCCCTGTAAAAATAAAACGGGTCCTGTTGTAGCTGAAGTGATTACAAAAATTTTAAAGTCGTTGAAATTACCATTAGCACGTTGTCAAACAGATTTAGGGACGGAATTTTATAACCAACACGTAAAACGGGTATTTCAAAAGTATGAGGTTAATCATTATAGTGTTCATTCGGAAATAAAAGCAGCTATTGTAGAACGATTTATTCGCACGTTAAAGGAAAAAATATACAAGTACTTTACGGCTGAAAATACATATCGGTACATTGATGTATTAGACGATCTTGTACATAGTTATAATCATAGTCCGCATTCCACAATTAAGCTTGCACCTAGTGATGTCTCGGATACACACGTAAACCAAGTTTGGCAAACCCTATACGGAAACAAATCCAAAACCAAACCCAAATGTAAATTACAATCCGGAGACTATGTTCGTGTAAGTAAATATAAGCATAAATTGGAAAAGGGATACTTACCGAAATGGTTGCGTGAAATTTTTATTGTTGACAAATGTGTTAAAAATAATCATGTCGTGTATAAAATCAATGATTGGAATGGTGTTTTATAATCAGGAACTTCAAAAAATTATTACAAGTAAAAGGAAAACGTACCTTATTGAGAAAGTGTTAAAACGAAGAAAAGGATGAGTCTACGTTAAATGGTTAGGATATCCTCCAAGTATGAATAGTTGTGTACGACGAGAAACTGTTCAGTCAGCATTATGACATCATCCGGGCATGCTAATGAATTTTACGTAACATTACCCTCCAATGCTAGTTTACATGTATTTGATAATACCACTGCATCATATACAACCAAGCTTGTTCAACCAATACATTTAACAGGAAATTGGGTGGTGGGGTTAATGGGAATTGGTATTCCCTGGAGTTTTTATAATATTAAGCAGGAAAAAGAAATTATTATTTAAACGGAAGGCAAAAAGAGAACACAATATAATATTAAATTTCCACCAGGGTATTATGATTCCGTACCAACATTGCTGGAAAGTATTCCACAAATGATTGAGACTCAAGAAAAGGAACAAGCACTACAAGAAGCAAAACAAAAGGAAGATGAAAAAGAACGGTTACGAATCATACTTGAAAATTTACTCAAAGTAACTCAATTGAATAAACAATTAGAAGCAGAACTTACTGCTGGCAATGATAATGCTGAACCTGAACTTGTTGCTGACGATCCCAATGATGAACACGATGCAACAGACAGTGATGATCCTCGTATGTTATATTATGATTACACAAGTGATCATGTCTATATTAAACACAGACAATATCGAAAACGACATTATGTCATAGGAATGACACCTGCATTACAAAATCTTCTTGGGTTTAGTAATGATCCAACCGTGGAGAATCACAGCATACACTATTTTCCACATAGTCGACGTAAACGGACATTGATTGTTACCATTCCGCAACCATTTCCATGCAATTTAAATTATAATATCCCTTCCGAAATTAATGTTTGTCTTGATGTGGTCGAAAACTATTTCGAAAAATAAGTGTGCGCGAGTATCAGTACGGTGAAATCAAATCGTATATGTTTGAACGGCCTTATTGTATCAAAGTGGAAAAAACATATTTTGATACTTTACACGTAGACTTAAAAGATGAACGAGAACAAAAATTGCCATTTGAATTTGGAACGTCAAGCATTACACTTCATTTTAAACAGAAAGTATGGTTTCCGAAAGTACTGATGATAATTTTTACATTACTCTAAGTTCATATTCAAGTACACAAACTTATACAAACAATATACCAACACATTTTCGTAATATTCTCAATCATCGTATTCAATTGAATGATCCTTCATGGAGGGTTGGACTTAGTGAAATTCATATTCCACTCACTTGTCAAAATGTTCTTGATGGAGAAAATATCTTCTGATTCGATTTAAAGAACGGAACAAAACTAAAACATCGTATTACTTCGGGATATTATGCGACCGTTCAGCAATTACTGGATGAACTTAATAAAATTACACCATGGATAGAATTTACCTATTCCAGTATAATTAAAATTAAAACCACCGATAATATTCAAGCTATCCGTTTCTCTCCCATGTTAGCATTACAATTAGGATTTGAACCTAGTATTAACATTTTAAAACTTGGACCAATACAAAAACAACCCTACCTAGGTATTGGGTACCCGCAACAAGTGTTTGTATACACAGATCTTATTCAGCCACAATATGTAGGTGATACAAAAGCACCATTACTTCGAATTGTTGGCATGACGGATATGAATAATGGAAAAGTGCAAACAATTACATTTCAAAACGTCCACTATGTTCCACTATCTAAATTAAGTTACGATACCATTGAAATCCTACTAAAGGATCATGCAGGACGTAATTTGCCAATCGCATCCAGAACATTGACGGTGACACTTCACTTTACGCGTCTCCCGCAATGAAAGTAGTAGTACATCGCGGACGCGGAATTCCGTATTTTGCGGGACCGGTTTATCAGCGCGGCCACGGAATCGGAAGTTTATTTCGAGGTCTTTTCTGATTCGCAATGCCATTTATTAAACAGGGCGCCAAAGCCGTTGGACGACAAGCATTACAAACTGGAATTCAAGTTGCTGGGGATATGTTAGAAAACCGACCTGTAAAAGAATCCGTAAAAGTACGCGTACGTGAAGCAGGGTCAGCTTTAAAGACTAAAGCTGAAACAAAATTAAATCAGTTGCTTACCGGTAGCGGTAGACGACTTGCACGCAGACGAAGAGCTCCTGCACGTGTTGGACCACCTACAAAGCGTCGTAAACCTACATCAACTAGACCAAGAGATATTTTTAGTTAATCATCATGTCGTTCCTTACACCTGCTAGTAAAGAGTGCTGTACCAATGAATTGGATTTGGTATCTGTACCCATGACACAAA
>JAGDQP010007534.1:35873-66833 GCA_022664845.1 Lepisma saccharinum | reverse complement strand
TTCATCCCTCAAAGTACTTTATCCACTTCTTCTTTCATTACGTCTGGGACTTCTACATCATTTTCTTCTGAGTTCATTTCCTAGTTCTTCCTCGGAGTAGTACAATTCTCTGTAGAAATTTTCAAATATTTTTATAATTTCTTCCTTATTTCGTGTTACGGTCCCGTCTGGTCTCTTTACTGCAATTATTTGCTTTTTTCCTATCATGAGCTGCTGTTTGGTTTTCTTCAGGCTCTTGTTCTCCTCGATTGTATTTCTAACAAGATTTTCGTTATATCTTCGTACATCGTCTCTTATTTTCTTCCTTACAGTTTTATTTAGTTCTATGTACTCAATCCTCTTTATACAAGTTTCCTCTTCTTTCATTTCCCTTCTTTTCTTCATCAAAAGTTTAGTATCTTCTGAGATCTTGCTCTCTTTCTTCTTTCTGGTGCTGCTATTTCCTTTGCCGTTTCTCTTATTATCTCAGTCAGTATTTTATTTCTGTTATTGATATCATTTTGATCTTCTAACTCTTCAAAGGCGCTGAATCTGTTGCTTAGTTTTATCTCGAATGTCTGTCTGTGTTTTACTAGATTTTCCAGATCTAAAACTGACGGATTTCCTCTGATAAGCTTCTTTCTCTTAAGTTTAGTATTTAGTTTCAGCTTACATCTCACCATCCTATGATCACTCGAGACTTTGAAACTGTTCAGAACAGACACATCTTGCAGAATTTCCCTGTTATTCGATAGAACGTAGTCCATTTCGTTTTTGGTCCCATTTGGGCCTTTCCATGTCCACTTCCTCTGGGTCGGTTTCTTCAAAAATGTATTGGAAATGAACTGTTGTCTATATATATATAGTGATTCTGCCAGGATTTTCTGTTTGGGGAGTATTAACCAAAATCGGAAAGCTGTAACTAGAATTTTAGGGTTTCTATTTATTTTTACTGTAAAAAAAAAAAAATGCTTGAGAACTACCATTTGGTAGGTTCTGGCAGAATTTCTGGTCTCTGTCCTCGGGGCACTTGTCCCTCTGCTCTTACAAGTGTCTGGGGAGAGGAATAATCATGACGTCAGAATATTTTCGTTAGCGTAAAGAATCCTAGAGTGAATAATTCCGTAACAATATTGTCTTAAAAGTTTAATGCGTTGCGACAATTTGACGCAATAAATGTTTTCATTGCGTATTAAGAAGGAAAAATAATTAACCTGACCTTTTTCTAAACTATGTCTGTGAATTTTATGAAATGTTTAAAGTTTTCATCACCTAAAAGGAAGAAAAATGTCTAGCCGCAAATGCAGAGCTTTTTTCGAAAGCACAAAATAAAAAGATGTTTCTCTTAAAAAATAAAAAAGACTTTAGGTGAAGGAGTACCGAACCCAGGACCGCTGAATCCCAAGTCCAATGTCTTACCCATTTCTTTTATTGCTTTATTAAATTTGAATTACACTAGATAATCAGAATAAACGGAAAAGAAATGATTACAAAAAACATTAAATGAAAATAAAGGTATAAAACAAATTAAACAATAACAAAACAGTTCAAAATAACCTATTTAAAATATAAACCTCTTTAAAAATAAAAAAAAAACTTTAGATGAATTAGTATCGAACATGGGGCCACTGCATTACAACCCCAAGGCCTTATCCATTACTCCACGTATCCAACTATCACCCAATGCTTTCTGAAAGCTCTTTATAGCAATTCCGAAAACACTTAACAGACTCCACTAATTACTTAGTGTTCACATGTCATGATTGTCCTCTCCGCAGACAATCCTCTGCTCTTCTGTTCCGTTCTGCCAACAGTTCTGTTTGTTTAGAAAAAGGTAACAATACGATTTACCCTTAGCAAGCTTCGGAGGAAAATAGCACTTAAGCCAGTAGCTGCTATTTTTCATCGGCTGAAGCAGAGATAGCAATTTATCCGAAGTAGCCGTGAAAATTTTTTTGTCCATCTTTATTTCTCACCTTTTTTTCAAGGCTTTACTCATGGTTTTTTGCTTTCTTTGTGTATTGTATAGATGCACCATCCATTCCAGATATCAAATCTGGCATAAAGTATATTTTCATTGGCGTTTATTGCCTTCTTCAAACTGCTGATTTAATTGTACTTCTATTAGATGGTGTTTTATTCCAAAAAACCAAATGAAGTTGTTCGATGCACTGTTTTGGTGTTAAACTGCATTTGAAATCACAGAAAATCATTGCCCGAAAGTTTTTACGCGAAATTTCCATTTCTCGAACAAAACTACTACTTCCAACTGCTGTGAAAGCAAATGCATAAGCGTAAACAAACAATCAAAGATAATTTATACTTAGAAATGTCTTTTGATTTGATTTATTTTCATTCTGGTGAAGCATTATGGTATAGAATACGTCAATACAGATACTACCCGACCAGAATACGAGTAGATGTGGCAAGGTTTGAAACTACCTATGAGCTGTGTCGAAACCGTAAACAGGCACAGATGTTTTGCTGCCCTTCCGCTTCTCGCCTGAAGTGTTGCCATCCAAGAAATGTCGTTGCTGGTTGTTTGGCACTAATTTTACTAGCAAAATGTTAAAAAATAATATTGCAATTGCAGTATATTGATTATTAAGAAATTATATTTATTGTCATTATAAACCATAGATAGGAAGGCAGGTGACTGGATCAAGAAGTAAAAAAAAAATTTAAAAAATGTGTTAATAAAAACCTCTTACATCTCTCTAGAGCGTTTTTTAGTTTCTTTCTTGACCTACGCTAACAGAACATTTTACCTAGCCCTCATGGTCCGGGCGATAGCGTCGTGGAACTCGGAACGACAGTGGGGAGGTGAGACTCCCGCGGCCGGCCATCCTGACAGGTTTTTCTACGGCTTGTTTTCAGTCACACAAGGCTAATGCCAGGATGGTACTTTCATAAGAGGCCCCGGTCGACTAGCTTCCGTCATCCTCTCCCCTCCCTTTTCCCGACCTGTACCATTGAGGCTTAAAGGCCAGAAATAAAGTCAAAAGAGACAATTTTTTAATATTATTTTTGGAAGGGGCTTCCGTTTCCTCCTACTTTCTTCATTCTACAAATCCTCCATCATGATCTATTCGGCCGGAGCCAAAAGTTGCCTAAAGGCCTTAAATAAAATTCAAATATATATACCAGAACGAACACTAAGGATAATAGCACTCACGAGAGAGTCATTTTCTTCTACACTATTATTCTCCAATGACCTTTAACCTTGAACAAGTACCTTTGATTTCCGTCCCAGTGATTCGCTGTCGCTGCCAAATGCTGTTAAACTCCTTAATGATATTTCGGCCCCTCCCATAATTGCTACTAGGAAGAAGCCGACTTCAGGAATGAGACCAGTTACCCACAAATGCAAGTTATTTTTTAAAAAAAAGAGTATACTTTTGGTAACACTGCGTATGTCTTTGACAAGACTTCTCCCGCAGCATGTAAAGAACCACTAGCGACCTCACCCTCGCGTCTATTCCTAGTCTAGTCGGGTTATACAATGCAACAAATTACACACGTACGCACGAACACACACACACACATATATTCAATCCACTAGTGGATGAGGCCTCTCCCCGAAGGGAGGAGTTGGTTTACTGCTCCCACGCAGACCAGGCGGGTTGGGAGAGGAGAGCCGAAGCTCTCACTGTGATCGCCACTGTGTTTTATTCACAGCAGCTCCCCAATTGTCCTCACGATGCTGGGTCAGCACCGAAATTATTGAGCCCCCACCAGGAATCGAACCCGGGGGCTCGAAGTCGAGCGCGCTACGGACTAGGGTACGCAGGAGCTCATAATAAGATGGTAAATAAGGTAGAAAGAAAAGGATACTTACATAGTGAAATTTTGAGATAGTAGCACACGAACTTCACAAACACAATAAAAAAGAGATTATGTTTCGCAAAAGCATATATATGAATTACAATTACAATGAACTTAACACTGTGTTACAGCGAATACAATGAATTAAAATATACAAAGACAGAACACAGATTACACAAAGAAAATAACTTATACTATGCTATGACACAAGAATGCAAGCACATTTACAAAAATACAAAGAACAAAGATTATTCAGAAAATAACTGATATTATGTTGCAGTGAATGCACAATGATAAATTTGCACAAAATATAATGAACACACATTACACTTAAAAGAAATCCATACAATGTTAAAGTAAATACACAAAATGCATTTACATAGAATTCAAAAAACACTTATGATAGATACTAGGTACAACCAAATACTTTTCAACTTTCTTGACTGTAAAAAGTCTTCCACGCTGTCAAAGTATTTTTCAGTAATCTGTTTTCTTAACAGAGTTTTAAAGGCATTTTTGTCTTTTGCGTTCTTAATATTTACGGGTAGATTATTATATAATCTAATGCCCATATATAGTTGGAATTTCGAGAACATCGTTGTTTTATGATACGGTCAAATGTTCAATATTATTATATGTCAAAAGAAGGACTTCGAATATATATAATGAAGGAAGAGTTAATATATTTAATTCTCGAAAGAGTCTTTTGCATAAAGCACGTCTAGACTTGCCAGTTATCGCTATTTGTTTGCTTTTGGCATATAAAGGGTTTCTTTCTGTCTATTCGGAGAGTATCCCCAAAAAGCCAGTCCTTATCTTAATAGTGATTCGAATATGGCGTGATAGACATTTAATATAGTATTTCTGTTAACAATTGGTACTAATGATCTAATTAAAAAGATGGTTGAAGAGATTTTACCACATAATACATCAATATGCTCTTTCCATTTTAACTCTTCATCAAGTATTACACCAAGGAATTTTGTAGCACTGATTTTTGCCGATTATTATGGAAATAAATGTATTTCGTTTTTTCACTGTTTAATTTCAGTTTATTATGTTGAAACCAGCTTTCCAATTGAGATACTGTTGTGTCGATTTTTTGTTGGAGATTTGCCATATCAGACTTGATAAGTACATTAATATCATCAGCATAAAGAATTGTATTTCCTTGTGTGATATGTTAAGGAAGATAGTTGATTAAAAACGTAATCTGTTCGTGTACAGAGCCTTGTGGAACTCGAAGTTTCATTTTTACAGGGGAGGAAATAGATTTTATTATTAAATTCGTACGTTCGTCAATATGACTAATTTCAACTATCTGGGTTCTGTTTAGTAAATATGATTCTAGCCAGAATAAGGACTTACCTCTTATGCAATAGCGATACAATTTATTTGGTAATATGTTATGGTTAACACTGTTGAAAACTTTGGTTAAGTTACAAAAAATACCAAATTAATTTTCCTTGTTATCTAACCACTGCACAATGTAAAGTATTCTACAGCAATTCCAATTCTTCAGCATTTAATGTTGTTTTAGCTAATATACAAACACTACCATTATTCATTGAATTTCTACTATACATTGGGATAATCTCATAGCCAGAAAAATTAATTATCTCGTTTACGAAGCCAATGCTCTGAAAAACACATAATGTTGGGGGTAATGTAATCAATAAAGAACTCTAGTTCTACTTCTTGTTTCTTATTGGCTGTAGGTTTTGATAAAAAATAATCAGATTTTTTTTTACAAACTTGTGGTTGTAAGGGAGGATATGTATTAGCACGGGTATATTTATCAAAAATAAATTCAGCTGCTTTGTATAACATTTTGTGGCCTCTCAGTCTTGTTGGTAGGTATAAAAAATCTTGATCTGTTAATTTGGTAGGCATTCGCTTGATGCCTGTGGATGTTCTTGTTGGAGTTTCTGAAGTAACATTTTTCTTACGAGGGGTACAAGATGACGTTTGAGCTTGAGTAGTAGTTGATGATTGAGCCTTAATAGTAGTCAGAGATATAGGTGAATTTAAATGTGAAAATGCATTGGCAAGAGAATGGGAGAATTGGGTTGAATGAGATAGCTGATCCCATTTCTGTATGTAGATAGAGAAACAATATGAAAAGTAATACAAATGATGAGGATAGTGTGTGATGTAGTGTTATGGTCACTGTCTGTGATACACAGCTAGTTCGACTGAGCCAATAGGTTTCCATCATATCCTGAGTTGTATATGCTTTGTCCAAATTCACCTCTAGGAACGTCAATAATATTTGTGCTCCTGCTAATAATAGTGTTCTGTTCGGCATTATTTTGTACCTCTAAGACAGATTGTTTGTTCTGGATTACCAAGTCTAAATTGAAAAAAATATCTATTTTTCCGAACTTTATAATAGCGGAACACTAGCGCCACTGTTGGTAGTATTTTACAGAAACATTTCCAGCAGCCCTTGTTTTCAGGTGATGTCTGTATCAAGGAATGTGACTTTTGTGTTTGAGATGGATCAAGTGAACTAGACAACACAGAACTGGTTGAGCTGTTCTACAAACGTTTTGAGGCTTGCCTCACCATGACCCCACAACATTCCCTTGATAAACAACACCCTTACCACTTCCGTTCATATAAAACCAACCAACCATATGCAATACTTGCATTATTCAAGTTCCCATCCTTACCACACCAAAAACCTATACTCTTCTCTTTTGCCCTAAGAAGACAACGCCTGAACTCCACGACCTCTGCAACCGAAACCTACAACCAACGCCTCCAGGAGGCTCTAGTCAACCGAGGCACCCACTTAACCTCGTACTTCCAACAACCAACCGAATCCTCTATCCTTAATCACTCAATTTCGTCCTAAACTTACTATATCAAACAAATTCTGCATTCTCACTTCCATATGCTCCAATCTGACCCCGATATCAAATCTGTTTTTCCCACCAAGCCGACATTAGTTTTTCAGCATCCTTCCAATCTTAGAAACATCTTGGTCCACACTAACCCTTCGTCCCATTTGCCTTCAGTGCCTGCTCACAAATGTATAAAAAAAATGTCAACATAGCCAATGGCAACTTCACTCTACATACCAAAGGAACCTCTCAAACCTCAAACGTCATATCCTAACCTGTACACTCTGCTCAGTATTCTATTGGGGGAGGTGGTCTTTTGAATCTCCGTGTCAATAATCACCGCCACTTTTCCGTCACCAACAGACCCAATTCGCCATTGTCTACACACACGCAATTGCACAACACTGACTTCGATGACAATTTCCGTATAGCTATAATCCCTACCCTATCCTCCACCACAAACACATCCACACGACGTCTCTGGGAAGGAGTTTTCATTCAGGGCTTGAATGCTAAACGGAAACCTGGTCTAAACCTGCAGTAACTTTTTTCTTTTTCTCTCCTCGTCTACACCCACACTTTTCCTTCACCCCTTTCCATTCACATTTTTTTACTGACTCCCAGGTTTTGTGATTGACTCAGCAACCTACTCCTTTTCCATTGCGTTTTCTATTATACCTTATTCCACTTTTTTCGGGGTACGTTTACTATACAAAATCCCACCTTTTTCGGCTTTTTTTTTTCTATATTGTATCCCACTTTCTCCGACTGTAATTTCTATACTGTATTCCACTTTCCTAACTACGTTTTCCAGACTGAGCCCCAGTTTTTATTTTTCATTGATTGTTTATTTCTTATTTTCCCAGCATTTCTTATTGTAACAACAGTTTTCGATGTACTCGAAGAGTACGGAAAAATAATTTAAGGATACCAAAGGATAATAATTTAATATACCAAATTTCATTGATCTAGCTCCATTTGTTTAGAAGTGAGCAATTTCAATTAATCAACCTCATAAACTATATTAGAGATAGGTTGAAAAATAATTTTTTGTCTCTGAAGGGGTTTTAGAATCACCAAATACATACAAATGCAAAATTTCAAACATATTGAACAAAAGTATCTTTTCACCGACCTAAATCTAAATATGAATATAAATCTAAAATTTCCGAAATATTGAACAAAGTTAATTTTTCAGAATTTTGAAACTTTAGAACCTCATATCCCGATAACAGTTAGAGATAGAGCAAAAATAACATTTTTTTACGAACTCGAAGAAATAATAATAATTTAACGGAAAAATTATTTAAAGAAACCATATATCAAGTTTTATCGATCTAGCTCCATTGGTTTAGAAGTGAGCAATTTCGAAAAAGGACCCTGTTTTTTTTTGTTTGTTTTTTTGGTAACTTGATACCTGTGGAGGTAGTGTTGAAATCTTGATCATTATATGTTTTCGACAATTCTACAATATATAAAGGGAAAACATTCAATATTTTCGAGCTAGCTCCAATCGTTTTCGAGATACGAAAAAGGACTCTTCTGAATTTTTTTCCGGAAATGAACGGGAAGTAAACCATTCGGTAGATGCAAAAGCAAAGGGTTTATAGTTATAGGCTATAGCTACTCTATAGACTCTGTATACACAGACTGAGTAGAGAGCGTGAATATAGTAATAAGAGATATATATATATATATATATATATCGGTAACTAGATATATATTTCCCTGTATATCATAACCGGTAGGTAGGACGAATGATCCGAAAGGTGCCAGTAGAGGTTCGCGGCGGGCTCAGAGGGACTCAGAAGGCCACTAGACGCGGAGGATATGTAAGTTCGTAGCGAACGTGCAGCGTAGGCAAATGCTTTGTATAGGCTATGGGAGGATGTCATCTAACAAAAGTATGAGATGTAAATTTTCGTAAAAGGCTGTATAAGCTTCAGGTTTAATTTTTAACCTATGGAAAAATACTGTTTTTTATTCACAGTTGGTCCAGAACCGGTATTCCATATACTATTGTAGCAAGCAAGAAAAAGGCTGTTTGTAACACAATTTCATCTAGATGTGGCCGAAAATGAAATAAAAGATCTTATTAAGGAACATAATGGGTCAATAGTTAAATGTGCTAAATTACAAACAAAATACAAAACGTATTCTTGTTTTCATGTAGAAATTAAAGAATATGATTACAAAACTGTAAGTAATTGTGATATTTGGCCCGATGGGATAGTGATAGGAACATTTTACATGCAAATAGTAGTCTCAAAGGCTAACAAAAATGACAATCGTAAAGATAATAATGAAGAAAATTAAAATTTGGTATAAAAATGTAAGGGCTTTAAGAACCAAAAATGAATTTTTCTTTTCTTCAATCTCATGCAATAATTACGATGTTGTCTGTGTTACTGAAACTTGGTTGTCTATTAAATATTCTTGTTTTGACTATTTTCCCTCAGCCTATAGCTGCTTTAGAGCAGATAGAGATTATGATCTTGATTGTGATAGAGGCGTGGAGCCCTAATCGCTGTTAATCTTTGTCGAAGAACTGATCTGCAAATGATAAATGCATGCGTTTGGATTGAACTCAAGTTTGACAATAGTAAAGTATTATTATTATGTTGTATTTATTTTAATCAATTTTTTTCAATATCTCTGTTTCAGAGCTATTTGAATAATATATCTCATAAACTTGTAAACTATGATTATAATATGTTAATTATTGAAGGTTTTAATGTAGTGAATATGGATTGGATAAGCAGAGAATTTCTATCTGGTATTCATCACTACTCCAAATGTAAAACTAATTCACTATTTAATTCTCTGAATGACATGCATTTCGACATTGATGGTTTCTGTCAAGAGGGACAGAAATCCCCAAATTCCCAAAGTCTGTAAAGTCCCCAAATCAGCATGGATACTTAATCTTGTAGAACTTTGAATGTATCACGTGTAAATCATTAGAATATATGGTTCTACCTGATGAATTTCACGAATCACTGGATATTGTTATCTCCCTTCGTTATATATCTAAGGTTATGAATTATAAGATGATTTATTAGTTTCATAAATGATATTGTATAAGAAAATACGTCCCATAAACTGGCACAATATTCTGTTAGATGTTGGAAGCTGCCATTAAAACCTGTATAAATGATAACATCACAATGAAGAGAAGTAGTAATTTGAAATATCCACTCTGGTATTCTGCAGAACTAATAAAGGTGTTTAAGAAAAAGAATAAAGTTCAAAAGAAATACAAAATAACTAATGAATGCAGTGACTATCTCGAATTTTCTCTTTGACGCAAAAAAATTAAGTGCTTATTTCGACATGTCAAACAGTGGTATATAAATAAATGTTAAAGTGAACTAATTACCAAACTTCAGAACTTCTGGAAACATATTCAAGATTCAACTAAGAATCCAGTAATTACAAGTGGAGTTTATGTCGATGACGATTTTGCATCTCAGTCTGAAAAATTAGGGTGTCATTTCGGTGAATATGAAGTATGAAGAATCAATTTATGAAGAATGCTCTAGAGGATGTTGATAAGTTCAGAATGCAGAAACATATTATCCCTGCTACCGGTAATAGAGACTTATCTACAATTACTGTTAAACAAGTGAAGAAGACTTTCAAAGAACTGCGATCTAAATTAGTGTGTGGTCTGAATGGTATACCTATTTTTATTATAAAGAGCATAAGTTATATTACTGCACCTATTCTAACATCAATATTCAATTAGAGTATAAATTCATGTTGTGTTCGTGATCATTGAAATTGTGTCAGTGTCTCTACTACCTAAAAACGGCGGAAAGAAAGTAACTGATTATGAAGCTATTTCTATTATTAATGTCATTTCGAAAATCTTTGAGAAAATTATGTATAAACATATTTGTAAAATAATTCAAAATTTAATCTCTCCAAATCAGCATGCGTTTATACAGAGCACATCTATATTAACAAATATTGTTCAATCTTTATCATTGAAATGTCCAATTGTGGAAAATGGGGGCCAAGTAGATATGATATACCTGGTTTTCAGAAAGAATTCGATAAGGTACCAAAAAGTGTGTTAATTAATAAATTAATGTCCTGTGGTTTTTCTTTACTGTTCATCGAATGGATAAAATCGTGTTTAAATATTACTATATGACGTCAAGTTAGTTACACAAATTAGGAAATTTCTGGATCATTAAAATTACGAAAGGACCTGAATAGAGTATGGGAGTAGTCAAAAAGTAATTGTTTACCATTGAACCTAAATAAAACATCTTTTACAAGGAATATCTTTTACAAGGAAAACTATACTTTCCATACAAGTTACATGATCATCTAATTGATATGAAAGATACCGTTAAAGATCTTGATATTAATTTGGATAGCAAACTTCACTCTACGAAACATATTGAAATAATTACATCTAGAGCTCGTAGAAATTCTGGTAGGATTAAATGGTTTTGCAGGAATTTTGGAAATCCATTAACGTGTAAGATTTTTTTTTTTTTCTAATCATTATTAATGAAAGGAGATATATAGTTAAGCTTGGGCCTGTTCTTCCTAGAAGGGTTAATAAGAGATGTCCAGCTACTATATTTGCTATTAATCGGACTGCTAAAGTGCCTGGTCGAATAATGTTTCTGGTAATTTCAATGCATACTATGAAGGGCATTAGGAGCCCTGGGGTTCCTGCGGGAAGGAGGTGTGCAAATATGTGTTGGGTATGATTAATTCAGCCATATATTATAAAGCTTAGTCATATTGGAAGTAAAAGAGTTGGCGTAAATGTTAAAAATATAAGTTATTGAATATAATAAATGCAAATAGGGTAATAAAAAGGAATGTTGTTCCTTTATGAATATTTTGAGGTCCTAGGATTGTTTTAAATTCCTTATGAAGTGTTGTTGTTAGTATATTTGTATAAGTGTTGTTCATGATGGTAAAAATCAGAATGATGTTGGAATAATAGTAAGCCTAGAAAGGTGCTAAGCCAATTAATTGATAGTGATATTACTGAGGAAGTTGGGTCAAATGTTGAGAATAGATTGGTTATCATTTTCAAGTTAAATAAAGCGTATTAATTTTTGTTTGACCTGTTTTTAATTGAAACGGGGATGTATTAAAGTATATAGTTGAGGCAAAGATTAGGTAGTAGTTAAAAGAAAAGAATAATAATAGCCTTTTTAAGGGAGATATTTGTGGGATTAAAAAGTACCATAATTTATGGTAATTTGGCTGTGACATGTTATAGTAATTTAACTAACTTTTCATTAAGAGTAATTGTTACTTTACTATGTTTTGGTTTAAGAGACCATTGCTTACTTTCAGCCACCTAATGAAACTTCTTGAATTATACTTGATATTCTGTTAATAAATTGTTGGTGTGAGCAGGTTTCTATAACGATTGGTATGAAGCTATGATTTGCGCCGCAGATTTCGGAGTATTGCCCAAAGAATAGGCCAATTCGTTTTGCATTTATACGTAGTTGGTTTAGGCGGCCGGGGGTTGCGTCTGCCTTTAGGCCTATATAGCTGGTATGGCTCATGAGTGGAGAACGTATGCTGCTGTAATTAATATTCAAATGTCTGTGTTAATGGTTAAGATTACTCGATTATCAACATTTAGGAGTCAACATTAGAACATTATCAACATTTGTTTTTTGTTTTTTTATTTCGTTAATGGGAATCATGTATGAGTCAAATTCTGTGGGGGTGAAGTCTGAGTATTCGTAACTTCAGTATCATTGATGACCAATTACTTTTAAGGTTACGGAAAGTTGGTTGATTTCATCAATTAAATAGAGAAGGCGTAGGGATGGTATGGCAATGAAAATTAATATAATTGCTGGTAGGATCGTTCAGATGGTTTCTAAGGTTTGGTCTTCTAAAAGATGTCGATTGATGAATTTGTTAAATATGATAGACATTAGAAGGTAACCTACAAGCACTGTAATTACTCGTATTACAATAATAAGTATTGTAATAAGATCTCATTTAGAATATGTGATCGTAATATGAAATTATGATTGGAAGTATATCTCAAATGTACTAGATACATAAGCAATACAAAACGGCTTTGTATCTTGGGTAAAACGGCAGTTTAAGTTACACGATTTATCCAATCATGATTTGAGAAAATATTTTGGTTTGATGAAACTAACTGATCCACGTATTGTTAACAATTGCAGAATAGTATTAAATTAAATGTTGCAAGATATGGTATAAGAAATTTTACTTTATTTTTATTTAACGAATTATATCTCCTACCTTGCGATGTGACAAAATAACAAATCAATTTAATCAAAACATTAATATCTTTCATATTACTTTTAGGATGGTATATAACGAACTTCCAAATATGCTGAATTTCTAGAAATTTTAATATTGGCTTTTTAATAATTTAATTAATTATCAACATGCTTAAAATTTAATTTTATAATTAAGGTTTTTCCTTTTTTATTGCTTAATTGTACTTTTTCTGTTTTCTGCATGTATTTGTTATTGTATTGATTTTATTGCATGATTATTTCATTGATTCTTGCATGTAATTTATATTATTCTGGGTGACATGTTTGGGAGTATCCTATGCTGTAATGTCTATTATGCCCAAAATAAATCAAAATCAAAATATTATTATTATATGCCATAAAAGTAGAAAATATTACTATGTCCATGATTATGAATATTGATGCGCAGCTTACCGACTAGAGCTTTCGTATATAAGAAGAGAAATTGTGGATAAAGAATTTATACATAATCTTTTAGGAAATAAGATCAATAGTAGTTATTTACGAGGGGCATTCAGAAAGTAATGCCTCCAAGCCCACTACTTGGCCAATAGTACTGCAAACATTCTGAACGGTTTATCATTAATGCACTGATGTTTAAGCTATAGAATATCACTTGTTTCACTTTCCTATCTCTTCTCGTTCCAGAGTAATGGAGCAATTCATGGCATCCAGTGGTGACGTCCGGTTGAAACAGCGGGCTGTCATTGAATTCCTGACTGGAAGGTTGTACGCCCAGCAACATTCATCGCCGTATGACTGCAGTTTACGGGGATGCCTGTGTTGACGTCAGCACTGTGCGGAGGTGGGCAAGGACTGTGAAAGACCAAAATCCAGCCGCATCAAATCTCCATGATCAGCACAGAAGTGGACGGCCCGCAACGGTCTCTGATAACGATCATCAACATCAGGTGGACGAGTTGATTCGGGGCAATCGCAGGATCAAGCAACACGTGATCGCAACAACGATCGCTATTTCCATTGGTTCAGTAAACCACATCATTAAGGAACTTCTGCGTTACAAGAAGATGTGCGCTCGTTGGGTACCAGGAACGTGTGAACAGGAAGGTGACGACTTTCTTCGCAGAATTGTTACTGGCGACGAGTCGTGGACACACCATTACGACCCGGAAACGAAGCGTCAGTCGATGGAGTACCGCCACACGTCCTCTCCTCCGCCAAAAAATTCAAAGTTGTCTCATCTGCTGGCAAAGTGTTGTTGACCCTCTTTTGGGATTGGGATGGGGTCGTGCATACTGAATTTCTGCGAAACGGTCAGACAATAAACGCAGATCGCTACGTTGACACACTAAGTCCCAGTTCACACATGCGATGCGGAAGCCTTGCGGCGACCGTGCGGCAGCCGCACAAACAGTTCACACATGCTGCGGTTTGTGTGCGAACACTCTGCGGCGTTCAAGGTCGAATCTCAGTTTAAAGAACTATCGCAATGGATGTGCACGTTTGTGCAAGAGTAGAAATAATTTTCTTATGTATGAAATTTCAAGTTTCTCTTTTTATTCAGATTGAGAATGTGCTGGTTTTAAAATAAGATCAGTGGTCCTATTTCCAAACCGATATGTTTTTATTTAAAATGAAATAATGTTGATATTTCATTTGTATGAAAATTATTTTTCAGTGCGAAAATAAAAACTGCTTTATTTATTTTAAGCAACCGTATTTTACAGTGCATTTACGAGCAAGAAAATTCGTAGACAATTCCATCCATATTATTATTTTCATTGGAATATTCCTACCATATAGTGAGAATATTGTACCTGCAAGTGTGGAAATGTTCAAGTTTTGAAGGTATTCTCATGTAGGTGGGAGTGACAGTTTATATGTAGGGTTGGCTGGTTTAAACCAAGATTGTTTAAACCAGTTTTTTTTTTCTTTTTTCAAAATATCAATTGGTTTAAACCAATAAATAAATAAAAGCAAAAATGCCACAAATAGTGTGAACTTCATGGTGACGATTTCACATATTAAACCATCTGCAATAATTTTATATAATTTTCGGCTTGTAAACAAGGAGTCCCGGGTTCGAGTCCAGGTGGGGACAATCTCTCTCAGGTGCAAATCCAGTACTGGTTCGGATTCCACTTTGAGCTGTAGCTGTAGGTCCTGTCCTTCATAACCTCTCTGCTGCATAAGAACATTAAGGATAAACAAACTTATTTCTATCCATATGTGATATAAACAAATAAAGCTAAGCATTTAAACAAAAAAAAATTGGGGGGGGGGGGAATTTTTGCCAATCCAGGTTTGCTACCATTATTTTGTTTAAGTTCATATTTTCCCCTTGATTATTATTTAAAGGCTGACAATTTTCATGTCCCTCTTGGACTCGAACTCTACTATTTCGAAGAACCTGTACTGGCCGATTTATAATTTTTTCCGAGATTAATATCAAGGAAGTTGAAATTGAAAATATACAGAACTGTCATTCTGCCGGTAATACTTTACGGTTGCGAAAGTTGGAGTACGACCTTAGCAGACGAACACAAATTACGTGTGTTTGAAATTAAGGTCTCGAGAAATATTTACGGGCCAAAACGGGATGAGATGACTGGAGAATGGAGAAGACTGCATAATAAAGAACTCCACGGAGTGTACGACTCACCTGATGTAAGAATAATGAAATCGCGACGACTAAAATGGGCAGGCCATGTAGCTCGGATCGGAGAAAAACAAAGCCTATATTCCATTTTGATTGGAAAGCCGGAGGGAAAGAGACCGTTGGGAAGATGGAGACGACGTTGGGAGGACAATATTAGAAGGGATCTTGGAGAAATAAGTGTCTGTAGTGAAAACTGGCTTGATCTTGCCCAGGATAGAGCCCGATGGCGATCGTTTGCTACTGCGGCGATGAACTTGCGAGTTCCGTAAGCCATAGAGCAAGTAAGTAAGTAAGGATAACATCTTTTTTCAATACAAAATAAGTTATCAATTTATACCTCCAATTATTCATTTTAATATTCGATCAGACTTTATTTTATTATTATTAGTATTGAGCTTATAATTCTCTACTTAAAATAGAGAAAAATATAAAGAATCTCCATTTTTATAAGTGAACAGTTGAGAAAAAAAAGAATAGGTTAAGAAAAAAAGATTCCAAAAGAGACAAACCGCACGGGTCCCGTGCTGCTAGTGGGAACTATCCAGTGCTATGCAATGGCTCATAAGGCACTTGCGGCTCCCGCACGGTCGCCCCACAGCTATGGGCAATGCGGCAGGTCTGCGGCACCGTCCCGCAGCCGCAGTATGTTTGAACTACTCCATTTATTTCAATGGCCCATAAGCTTGAGTGCGGCTGCCGCACGGTCGTCGCATGGCTCCCGCATCGCATGTGTGAACCGGGGCTAAAGAGACTGCCCAGATTGCAACGCACTCGCAAAGATAAACAGGCAATTATGCACCCCGACAATGCTCGTCCGCACACAAGCCACAAAACTCAGGAAGCACTGTAGCGCCTGAAGTTCACGGACATTCTGCCTCATCCTGCCTATAGTCAGGATCTTGCGCCCTGCCACCTTTGGGTCTTCCCCAAACTTATGGATCACCTTAAGGGCCAACGCTACAGTTGTGGCGCAGAGGTGGAAGCAGCAGTTCGGAAATGATGTTGTCAGCAGTCACCATAATTCTTCGCCGACGGCATGAAAGACCTTGTTTCGCGTTAGCGCAAGTGTGTTGCCCGTAATGGGGACTATGTTGAAAAATGATGCCACCATTGTAGCTAACATTGCAAGCTTTCCACTGATACCTGTATCGGTGCTATCTGTCAAACACAAATATAGGTATCACCTTGGAGGCATTACTTTCTGAATCACCCTCATACTCGAGAATACCAGGATACGAGTATACTAGAAATTTGAAATTATTAGAATCCAAAAGAAAAACTAACGGCATTCTACTTAGGATGATAAGATAAGACTATTTTTACTTTGTGTTATATTCATTAACTCATATTAACTAATTAACTCTTCGTGGCAAAAGAAGTACAGGCGAATCATTCATGTCCCATCACAGGCATGTATGACAAGAATCATAAATTTCAGAGGCTATGGAGAAAATCGTTACAACTAACTAACTCTATGGCTTATGGAACTCGCAAGTTCATCGCCGCAATAACAAACGTTTGCCATTGGATTCTATACTGGGCAATATCAAGCCAGTTTCCATCTCGAACACCTATTTCTCGAAGATCTCTTCTAATATTGTCCTCCCAACGACGTCTTGGTCTTCCCAATGGCCTCTTTCCATCCTGCCTTCCAACCAGGATAGAATATAATCTTCGTTTTTCCCCCATCCGAGCTACATGGCCTGCCCACCTTAGTCGTCGCGATTTCATTATTTTTACAACATCTGGTAAATCGTGCAGTCCGTGGAGTTCTTCATTGCAGTCTCCTCCGCTCTTCAGTCATCTCGTCGCGTTTCAGCCCGTATATCTTTCTCAAAATCTTATTTTCAAACTCGCGTAATTTATGTTCATCTGCTAGGGTCATACTCCAACTTTCGCAACCATAAAGTATTACCGGCAGAATAACCGTTCTGTATATTTTTAATTTCAATTTCCTTGATATTAATCGCGATGTTAGAAGTTTTTGGACTGAATAGAAACATGCGTTCCCCGATACTAAGTGACTTTTTATTTCTTCCGTGACCTCATTTTAGCTTGTTACGTATGCTTCCAAGTATTTAAATTTGTTTACTTTCACTATGACCTCATCCTTAATTCTTATGTTTTTATTTCCTTCATTTACTGTGTTTCGGCTTGTTATAATGTATTTTGTTTTATCTATGTTTACCTGTAGACCTATCTCATCGCACGCTACTACTAAGACATCGGTGTTGCTTTGTAGTGCATCTATATCATCCCCTATTAAATCTACATCATCCGCGTATACAAACAGTTGATTCAAACCGTTCAATGATAGTCCCTCCCTTTTTGTTCCCTTTAATTTTTAAAATCGCATTTTCTAAAGCAAAGTTAAACAATAGTGGTGACAAGGCATCGCCTTGTTTCAATCCGTTGCAAATCTTGAAACTATCTGACATATTATTACCTATCCGTACTCTGCTTATGGGGTCGCTGAGACACATATTCACTAGTTGAACCAACTTTTTCGGAATTCCAAATCGTATCAGGATACTGTATAACTTTTCCCTTTTGATAGAATCATGTGCTTTCTTAAAATCAATGAATAGCTGATGAACCGTCCCATTGTATTCCCATTTCTTCTCCAAAATTTGTCTCAAGGCGAAAATCTGGTCCAACGTGGATCTATTTCTTCTAAATCCACATTGGTGATCTCCAATTATTTCATCTACGTATACACTTAGGCGTGTTTACAGAATATTACTTAATACCTTGTAACAGGTTGGAAGTAACGAGATTCCGCGATAATTATTACAGTACGATTTATCACCTTTTTAGAAATCGGAACTATTATTGAGGTTTTCCATTCCTTTGGGAGCTCCTCCTTTCTCCATATAGCACTTAACAATTTATGTAGTTCCTTGATTCGTGCCGTTCCTCCTGCTTTAATTAATTCGGCTGAAATATTGTTTATTCCTGGTGATTTGAATTTTTTTTAATTTCTTTACCGACATTTCGATCTCGATCTCGCTAGGTTCGGTAATCCACGGTTTTGCGGTATGGATTTCAAATTCCTCTGTTTGTTCCCCGTTGGGTACATTAAGAAGTTTGTCGAAATAACTTTTCCACACATCGACAATTTTAGTCGGATCAGCCTGAAGACTTCCACGTTCATTTCTAATCATTCCTAGCCTCGGCTGGTAACCTTTTCTTAACGAGTTTACCCCTTTGTATAGATCTCGTATGTTATTTGTCTTCCCGTTTTCCTCTATCTCCTGAATCTTCTGCGTTAGATATTCTCGCTTTTTGTTTCTGAACCCGCGTGTGGCGTTTAGTTTTGCGTTACTGTAGTGGTTGGTATTTGCTTCGCTTTTATTACTTAGCCATCGATGCCTTACTTGTTTTCGTTCCTCATGAAGTTTAAGGCATTCTTCATCAAACCAAGGTTTGTTATTCTGTTGTTTCTTCTCACCTACACGTTCCTTCGCTGCGCTCTTAATTGTTTCACGAATAGCCTCCCACATCTTACTTACATCAGTTTCATTATTATTATCATCATTATTATTATTATTACTCGAGTCGGCTAAGATTTCGAACATATTTGAGAGTTCGAGTTGGTAATATGCTTTTATGCTCGGATTATTTAATCGCTTCACTTCGAATTTCAGCTGTTTTGACCCCTTGCTTTCTCTATTCGCGATGCATAACTTTACCCTTACCTTTGTGATCACTAATTGATGGTCGGTGTCACCTTCCGCTCCTCTGTACGACCTAACATCCATTAGGTTGATGTGTCTTCGTCTGTCTACTAATGCGTGATCGATCTGGTTGAGAGTTTTGCCGTCCGGAGATACCCATGTGTATTTGTGTTCAAAGTACGTGCTCTTTACCAGTAAGTTTTTCGGAATCGCGAAAGTTATCAGTCTTTCTCCATTGTTGTTGGTCTTTTCGTGAAGGCTGTATTTGCCTATGGTAGGTCTATATTTTTCTTCCCTCCCTACCTTTGCATTGAAATCATCCAACACAATGTTCGAATTATACCTCGGCATTCGGTCAAACAGCCTTTCTAGCTCATCGTAGAATATATCTTTGTCGTTATCAGTAGCCACATCGGTGGGAGCATAGACGTTTAATAAAACCGTGTTGCCCCATCGAGTACGTATCGTAACGTACGATAGTCTTTTGTTTACGAACTCTATATTCTGAACCGTCTGAAGGATACTGTTCTTAATTAGAAATCCTGTTCCGAAATCGTGAGACTGTGTTCCCCCGTAGTAGAAAGTGTACTTGCCATGTGGGATGCTATCTTGACCCTCCCACCGAACTTCTTGTATCTTGACCCTCCGTTTGGTATAATGTTCGTACGTTCCACGTTCCAATTCTAAGGTCTTTCTTAATCCTGTTCTTGGAGCCCCCTGAAGCAGTCCGAGCCCGGAGTTCCGAATGAGGGACTAGTTTACCTCTATAAAAGAAAATTCAAATTGCAAGCCAATTTGTCATGAGGATCGTGGACGGCTTTTAGTTAGATAACCAATACACTTATAATCAATGTAAAGCTTTTTACGGTCTAAAAATATGTATCTGAAAGTTGTCAATGCATAAATCAAACTTACCAGTTCAAGTTATATATCTTTGTTACTTTCTGAAGGAGGGAGGACTTTTCGTGAACAGAATGCAAGAAGACGTCACTGTTTAACAGTTTGGCCCCATTGTAGGGTGGTTACTCCAATATTTCTCCGAGATCCATCACAATAGAAAGTAGTTTGTAGGGAGAAAATGCCCTCTATAGAAATAATCCATTGTAGGGTAGTTATTCCAATATCTATCTGAGATCTATCACACTAGAAAGTGGTTTGAAGGGAGAAAGTGTCCTCTACAAAATAACTGGTCTTAAAAATTTTGCAGTCACAATCGTAGAGAAGTACAGTGCAGTGCAGGATTTATCTATATTTTAACATAAGTCATCAATGTAGAAGGAAAATAAAACAGGCCTTAAAGAGCTTTCTTGAAGGAGACCTGGATGTGCTTCCAGGGATGATGACACATTGTTATCTGCCGGTCAAGTATGATTTTAGAATCTGAAGAAGTGGTACTAAATCTGGAGGCAAGCATATGCATTAGAAGTTTATGATTGACGGTTGACAGCTAAGTTGGTTTCACAGGAGGCATACGGCACACAACCATGCTCGGACGGAAATATAAGTGAGAGTACATGTTTTTGAATTCTGTCTGTGATATTTTTTTAAAAACTAAACCAAGGGCAGGAAGAAGAGAAATAGGTCTATATGAATTAACATCTGACTTTCACCTATTTTGTAAATCGAAGTGATGCACAGTGGGCGAAATGCTAGACCTAGACAGAAAAAATATCTGTATATATTTGTGTACATATTGTGTGTACTTACTGTTGAACATATTCCCTGCAATAAATAATGACACTTGTCACATTGAATGTAATATATAAGCCATGTTTTCATATGAAACATGTGTCCGTATGATAAGTCCAGAAGCGAAGAGATATAAATGACAGTGACGAATAAAAGAAGTTCAAGGTAAACTTTTATATATAACCCGAAATATATGTGACACAAGATGGTCATATGACTTTTATTCGTCACTGTCACTTATATCTCTTCGTACAAAGAAACCTTGGATCTGAATGTGTCCATGTACAAAATATGATAATTTTATGTCACATATATTTCGGGTTATATATAAAATATTACCTCGATTTTTTTTATTCGTCTATGTCATTTAAATCTATCGGCTTCTGAAGTCGACATACGGCTTATACATCGAATGTCTCACATGATGCATCGTGCTTTTCTCATATACATACTTACTTGCTGTTGCTTGTTTAGCTTCTCTCTATATATATATATATCTCACTTTCTATCTCTATCTATCTACAAAGGAATCTATCTGAGAGGAATTGATTAATTGATTAATTAAATGCCACAATGCAATATATCAGGATGGAGAATTTATTGCTGCAAAAGAAGATCTATGCATAAGTTGTTAGAATTCCCACTATTTCCATCAGAACCCCATTTAAACACCTAGCTTGAGAATTCATCACCGATCAAATACACTTCGAGAAAATCATGTTGCACTTGGATAAACCATTCAATTGCATGGTCCACAAGAACCTGCAAAAATATTTCAGCGGATATTTCCATTATCTTAATTCTTTCGGCGAAGAATAACAGCCCAGTTTCATTTTACGTACTTTTCTCTAGTTCACAATGATTCGTTGTGTCCTCAAATCTTGCAACGTAAATTTAACTCATTTTCTGACGTCATACAATGATGAAATTTTGCACAACGACGTACGTCGGGTGACAATACAACATTCCATTGTTACTTTCATATATTTATAAATTTTAAAACATATTTATAAATTTTAAAATATATATATATATTTTAATATGAACTTCTTTATCCTAAAATAAATACTAGCCTGGAACGATGTTGGGTTTGATTGGTTGCACAACACTTTAGAATTTGGGTCACAAAACTTTAGCTTGAGACAAAGTATCCGAACGCCGAAATAAGTAAAAGATAATAATAAACTTTTAAAAGACACACTTTCCTTAAACAATTCGTAGTAAAGAGTAACAAATAATTTTGTTTATGCATAACTAAAAAGAAAAGCACGGTGCGCCAATTGAAGAATTTATAAAGTAACTGTATATGAGAGCGCCCCCCATGCTTTTCTTTTAGTAATGCATAAACAAAATTATTTTTTTACTTTTTAGTACGATTTTTTAAAAAAAGTATGTCTTTAAAAAGTTTTTATTTTCTTGGTACGTTGTAAGAAGGATATATAACTTTGCCTGCCTTTTGTACTTTTCCTTATAATGTATTAGAACTTTGTCAGATCGTTGTCGATAAGAAAAGGAAGTGCCTCTTCACTGCTATTTGGTTTTGGTGGTAATATAGGCTTGTTTTACTTTTGCCGCTTTATGAGGACTAGTTTGGGTGATTTCTTTTATAAGAGCTGCAGCGTCCCATTTGCCGGAAGTGTGAAGGGAATACACAGCCGCAAAAACGAGTTCCTGTAGTGTGCGCAGTTTTATCAATGATTTCGCTTTATCATGTGTCGCTGCCTCTGTACATTTAACTAGTTGTTTACTTTTGTAGGCAATGGTAAAACATTTTCGAGCCGAGTTTGATATTTGGACACGAATTGCCATATCTTCTACCATTTGCTTCCATTATTTATATTTTTTTCTAAAATTTCTGAACTGTTACATGCACAGATTTCCGTCAACGATATCATATCGAAACCTACCCTGCCAGAGACGTAATTAGTGGGTCTGGGGCCCCCAAAATTAATTTCTTTCTGTAAAATTGCCAAAATTATATGAATTTCACACACACACACACACACACCCATACACACACAAAAAAAAAAATCGAGGGACCATACCCGTATGTAAGTCCCTGTTAAGGCGTGCTACGGTGTGGGAGGTGACTCTACGATTCGAAAATGTTTCATTCCAGGACGAAAGTAAAGCATAAGGTTTATTGAATCATAACAAATAAACTTTTTATACACTGTACATTTCCACCAATATTCTAAGCCCTATCTGGGTATCTTGCAATTAATATGGGCAGAAATTTTGTATGGTAAAAAAGGTGGGAAAAAAGAAGGTTTACATAGCAGAATAATCAGACAGGCGTACAAGAAATTCACAAACACCATAAAAAGCGTTTTCATATGGTAGAAGAGAAAATGGACAGAGCGGACAGGGACGGGACTTGTGTTAAGGATACGCCATTTTGCCAACTAATGCTGGATAGCAATGTGTCCAGGTTATGAAAACGGGAAAAGTACTAGATGGGGCGGAGGAAACACCAAATGGAGAAGAAAGTGCGAAGTAATAGGAGCAGGTAAGGGGCTTCCTGAAGGAATAAGAGGGTACAGAATCAGAAGGGAGGGGAAAATAATAATAATAAAGATGAAGGGGAGAACACAGAAACAATATAGAAAAATAGAATAATAAAGCAACTAGAGACGGAACAAGGAAGATAAAAGAAGAAGAAGACAACACTGCCCTGCAGGGAGTTACAGGTTGTTGAGGCCTGGTTCATGGTTAGTGGAAAGGATAGAAATGTACGTCCGCAACCATTTCTTTCTAACTGTGGCAGGTGAGTCAGGGTTCAGGGTTTTCAGGATTCTGACTCGAAAGGTTTCGTCAAAGGTACAGCCGTGATAAGAAGTGTGTTCACGTATGGGGAGGTGCAGAAGTTGAGATTTGGAGGAGTAGCGATAGTGGTAGATGCGGAATGTTAGAGAAGTTTGGGTTTCATCAACATAGAAGGCGGAACATTGGTTACAGAGCAGGAGATAAATGAGGTTGGAAGATATGCAACTGCCAGAGTGTCAGAAAGAGTACGTCTTGTGAGTGACAGGGTGTACGAAGGAAAGACTGGGATAAAAATAGGACATTTTCTTCAGCGGTGTCTATTGCACTTGCCTGGTTTGTGGGGAGGGGTTGGATTGGTTCAGTTCTGGTGAGAATCGTGTTGAGGTTCGGAGGTCTTCGGTAGACAATTTTGGGATACGAAGGGGAAACTCTTTGTTTCAGGTGACGCAGTGAGTATGGGGTATGCCACTTTGAGGAGCTTTTAGAGGGACTGAAACATCTGGGGTGGTACTGGGTGAGAAGATTGGGAGCTACACAAGGAGGTCGGTTGGATTAGCAATGATTACGGGCATACGATCCAGTTGTTTTCGAATGAGGTGTTTGGGATATCCACAGTCAGTGAGAACTAAGGAGAAGGTACTGAAATAATTTTGAAGCAGGTCATCAGAGGATCGGATGCGGGATCCCCGGACAGCAAGAGCGTATGGGAGAGAGCATTTGGTATGGCATGGTTGGAAGTTGTTGAAATGGAGATACTACATACTATTGGTAGGTTTGATGTGAACGCTTGTCACAAGTCAATTGTTTTTGAGCCAGATATACATATATATATATATATATATATATACTACATCTCTATAGGACGTAGATTTTCCTAGCAAAATTTCAGAGTAGGTTTTGATATAATCTCATCGACGGTCTCCTTGTTAGGTCTACTTTCGTGGAGGTGTTCAGAAAGGCATCAATGTGTAATTTCCATTTTCCCCATGGTACCTGACAATAAAGTAGTATAATAATTATTTTTCCGCACCTTTCCGCACAAAGTCAGATGTACCTAAAGAGTGTCTCTCTAAACATATTTGGTAGAAGTATCTAGAGATCTGTTGAAATTCGTTTCACAGGCCTCTATTCATATAATAACACTTAAATTAATCCTTATTTTCATATTGTTTATTTAACACAGGGCTTGAAAACCATTAGGAGACAATATGGTGTTCTGCGTTGCAGTAATTAATAATACTTTCTACAATAGTAGAAATACAAACACAAGAAAATGATATTTTGTGCTACATTCCAAATTCAGTCATCTTTTCTTCTCTAATAATAAAAAAAAAACTTATTTTAAACTGAATACCTTCTTCGTATATCTTGTGTGTCAAAGATGAATACTTTATTACAACAAAAGGAACCCTTGTCTATCTAGGAACATACATGGCTATTTTCTTGTCGAATCTAATAACTCAATTTTGGAACTTTTTTCCATCTAGACTGAGGATTTAGCCCATTGTGTAATGTTAGCTTGTTTCCAGCAGTTTGGGAAATAACCTTCCGAAAGTACCTATTCAAAAGAATGATAAGATAATGGTTGGGCTAGTTTAATCAGAAATATGAAATTTGTTTTATCAGGTCCAGAGGCCCTGGAGGGTTTCAAGAAGGACAAAAGGCGGCACATTTTCACTGGAGTTGTGTCTATATGTGCTAATCAATAGGGAATTTTAGACTTTACATCAGGCAGTATTGGAGGCTCTGAATGAGCATTAAAATTGTAATAGAAACAGTCATTAAATAAATCAGCCCTTTCATTGAATGTAGCAGTACGTCTATTGTATGAAACTAAAGATGCTTTGTCGCCTGTTGTTTATAAGAGACCAGAAGCTTCCTGATTTGTTATAATGAAACAGATTCAATGTAATTATTATAATCTTTACGGAGGAGTGCTTTAGATAATTCGCGATGCTGTATGAAAACATTATGAGTTTGACTGTTGGGATGGTACTTCCAGAGGACCAAGCAAGCTTCTTGTTTTAGAGGAACTTTGTTTCCTCACTGTACCATATCAGAAACTTGCCGAAATTTTCTTTCTTGACTGGAACCTAGTCTGGTAATCGCTTCCAAGCATCATAAAAAATCGATGACATCTTCCACGTGTGCTGATTCTATAATTTCACATGGTGTTGCTTTTATCGCATTTTTTTCCCCATCCCAGTTGTTTTTACTCCATAGGGAAATCGTTCATTGAACTGAATAGTGCCAGCGGCGAAGGAGAGGAAACTGGGTTCATTGCCCAACCACGAGTGGTCTGGTTTGTCAGAAATATTTCTTATTAGCGTGGCCTTCACTTTTTCGAGGGTGGAAAGAACTAAATTTAAGACTGAGTTACCCCTGACTGGGAACATATTGTGCTGAAATAACCCAACACCTTCGATGAAATGCTCGAAGAATTATCTATCAGGCGGATCTGTACAAGCACAAGTAGTATTTAAGCCCCAGCTGATATGTAAGTTACAGTCTCCAGTCAATGATGCAAAAACCACAGTCTTTGATGGCAAGAACAGAATTGAATAAACTGTCTAAAGAGTGTATATCTTTGCTGGAACTTCTACAGTAACAGCCTATCAGCAACTTTGAGTATTCTCCTTTGTGTGTTCTCTATAACATTGACTCTAAAATTGGCAGTCCTTTATAATCACTTAGCATTTTCGATTTTTCCCCACCGCTATTAGATCTCAGTAACTGAAGTTTGACCGAGATGGGTCATACAGCGTTGTATTCCTCATGCTGTGAAAGAATAGGAGAAACTATGTTTTGACTGTAAAGTTGGCAGGTGTTTTTAATCGCTTAGCATCCTCTGTCGCTAAATAACTACGAGACAGACAGAGATGCGCCAGATACCGTTGGATTTCTCGAAGTTTGAAATTGAGGGGAATACTATGACCTTGATTTTTTATAGTTGTTAAAGGAACATATGATTTTATACGAGAGCACTTTGGTTTTGTCTAGAAAACCTTTATATAGCTTCCTGTATATTGTCAAGTTCCGTACCGTTAGCTCATATTGATGTTAAGAGAAAGTCTTAAAGAAGGCTAATAAATATGAGTTAGAATGAATACAACCCGAAGAAAATCTTTCAGTGTTAATAGTATTAGTAATTAATATGACAAAAACATTGCTATCGATTTAGTAGAACTGAATGTCAGGCAAGCATGGGGTGAAACCGAAGGGAATTACAGGCACTTAAAATATACTAAAAGTATATTCTAGTATATTTTAAGAGTTTGCAATTCCATTAGGTTTCATCTCATTCTTAAAAGGGGAAGTTAAGGAGCATATGTATTGGAACCATTCATGCTCTTGCCTTTTCAAGCAGCAAGTCTTCCTAATGTCAATCATACTAATTAATATGATGGGCAGTACTATCGATTTCGCAGAACTAGTTGTCTGCATCATCAGGTATAAGACGAGGGTAAAGATGGAATAAAATCCAAGGGTACTGCAGACTTAAAATATACTAGAAGTTTTTTCCAAGTTTTTCGATTGTTATTGGGAAGTCTTGCTACTTGGAAAGTAAAAGCATGAATCATTCTCCTCCACGTACACTGAATTTTTTAAGAATACACCCAATACGGATTAAAATATATTTTAATTTTGAGGTGTTAAGGTTTTCAGACCTACTTTTTTCTTGCATTATCTTACTTTATTACAATAGTAATTCAACCATGACTCTTACCACTCTAATATTGTGTAGAAACCCTCCAAAGCGTCTTGAATTGAATTTGATTTATGGACTTTTGGCATCTAAGGCTCAGGACCGGATACGGAAGGGAAAAGAATTCGGAAAGCTGTACCTATATTGAAGGTCCATTTGCCTGGTGTGGCTGAGGTTAAAAACTGGAAAAACCTCAGTCAGAATGGTCGGCCGCTGGGATCGAACCCACGATCTCCCGAATCCTACCTACCCCCCACGAATCCTACCACGCTCTACCACTGAGCTACTACGGCTCGGTCTAAAGGGTCTTGTTTTACTTCATAACATTCATAGTTACTTACAGATTTATCTTTTCTGTGAACTAAAAATCATCCTTTGCACGTTTCGATTTTATCCGAAGTTTTTTCGAATATATTTATACTAACTACACCAACAAATTTCGGGAGGTGATTTACATCCAAAAAAGAAAAGGGTTCGTTTGGAGAAATTTCGAAATATGCGTAGTTTCGGAGCTACAGGCGTTCAAGTTTACGCCAGCATCGTCACAAATGGGGTCATAACTACAAATAATGACGTAAGCGATATCGGCTTAGCAAACCACATTCGAAGTAGTATCCAATACATCCATTTCAGCGATGCTTACGATTGAGGGAGTGGCGCATAGGCAGGTTTCAGAACTTGAGGATTTCATTGTCAAGGAATAAATATATTGTAGTTTAATAGGGCAAGCATAGAAATCCCTTGTAAACTGCATTGATCATATATAATGCAATTTATAATGCATAATTATAAACATTACTCAAGTACTGGGTATTCCTTGACCAGTTAGATGGTAATTTACTAAACAGAGATCGCGTACATCATTATGTATCGAGATATTACGTCATTTGTGATCATGCTGCCATAACTTTGAGCGTCTGTAGCTACGAAACTACACATGTTTCGAAATTTCTTCAAATGATCTTTTTTCTTGTTTTGATGTGAATAATCACCTTCCGAAGTTTTTCGGTGTTATTCATTAACATCATGTATGAATTTATGATTTTCTGGTCTCTTTCACAGAACACATGAATTCCTCTAAAACACAAGGGTATTGTTATTGTTATTAAAGCTATTAATTTAACACAAAACTATTTTTTTATGTTCAAAAAATGTATAGGGTTGTAAAGATTATAATCCAATACCTGGATGGTTATAAATATTTCTTTTCAGTAAAAATTTGTACGTTTCGTGTTTTATTATCAGTTACAAGAGCGAAAATTTCTTTACAAAAGCAATTCCTCATTTCATGTAGATAGATTGGTATTTTTTTATTCGTGTCTCATACTTTCTCCAGTTCCAATATCAATTCTTAGCATACATGCCTATTGTCTATATTCAGTGACGGTCTTATTTTGTAGATGAAGATGTACCCTAGCCATCTTACTACTGTAAAGGATTAATCTTCTTTTCTAAGTGATTAGTAGATGCAAGATGTTTCTTTAAACATGATTCTGTTATTATCGATAGCAAAATTTACATGCCTGTAAAAATTCCTTAAGTTTTATGTAAATATATTTTTAGTTTCACCTAGTCGGAACAAAGGAAATCAAACGCGGGAATATATAAAATGGTAAAACACGTAGAAAAACGGGATACTTACATGGTAGATTCTTGAGACAGCTGTATAATAACGTCACAAACAGAAAACAGAAAAGCATCTTCATATGGTAGGAGAGAAAATGGAAAAAAAATTGACAGGTGCGGGACTGGTGTTAAGGAAACGTCTTATTGTCAACAGAATGCAGGGTGACAGTGTGACCAGGTTATGGAGTCGGGAAAATTACTAGATTGGGTGGAGAAAACACCAAATGGAGAAGAAAGTGCGAAGGTTAATAGGAGCAGGTAAGGGGCTTCCTGAAGGAATAAGAGGGTACAGAATCAGAAGGGAGGGGAAAATAATAATAATAAAGATGAAGGGGAGAACACAGAAACAATATAGAAAAATAGAATAACAAAGCAACGAGAGACGGAACAAGGAAGATAAAAGAAGAAGAAGACAACACTGCCCTGCAGGGAGTTACAGGTTGTTGGGGCCGGGTTCATGGTTGGTGGAAAGGATAGAAATGTACGTCCGCAACCATTTCTTTCTAACTGTGGCAGGTGAGTCAGGGTTCAGGGTTTTCAGGATTCTGACTCGAAAGGTTTCGTTAAGGGTACAGCCGTGATAAGAAGTGTGTTCACGTATGGGGAGGTGCAGAAGTTGAGATTTGGAGGAGTAGCGATAGTGGTAGATGCGGGATGTTAGAGGAGTTTGCGTTTCACTAACGTAGAAGGCAGAACATAGATTACAAAGTAGGAGATAAACGAGGTTGGAAGATATGCAACTGCCAGAGTGTCGGAAAGAGTACGTCTTGTGAGTGACAGGATGTACAAACGAAAAACTGGGATCAATAATATTACATTTTCTTCAGCGGTGTCTATTGCACTTGCCTGGTTTGTGGGGAGGGGTTGGATTGGTTCAGTTCTGGTGAGAATCGTGTTGAGGTTCGGAGGTCTTCGGTAGACAATTTTGGGGTACGAAGGGGAAACTCTTTGTTTCAGGTGACGCAGTGAGTATGGGGTATGCCAGTTTGAGGAGCTTTTAGAGGGACTGAAACATCTGGGGTGGTACTGGGTGAGAAGATTGGGAGCGGAGGGAGCTACACGGGGAGGTCGGTTGGAGTTGGGATGATTACGGGCACGTCCAGCTGTTTACAAATGACGTGTTTGGGATATCCACGGTCAGTGTGAGCTGAGGAGAGAGTAATGAAATAGTCATCAGAGGAACAGCTGCGGGAGTCCAAGACAGCAAGAGCGTATGGAAGAGAGCATTTGGTATGGTATGGATTGGAGTTGTTGAAATGGGGATACTGTATATTGTTGGTAGGTTTGCTGTGAACGCCTGTCTCAAGTCGATTGAGAAATAAATTGTGTAGAAATGTGTAGAAATAAATGTGTAGAAATAAATTTATAGAATCGAAGACTTGTTTCCTGATGTTCATGGATGTACCTCATGCGCGGGTGTGTTCCTGATGTACTAATAGATGATAAGTTTACGTTTTTGAAGATTGTATGTAGTTTTCTACTGACCTTACCGTTTTAGTAACAATTAATTTTACTTCATTTGTGATATGTCTTGTTTTTCTTTGTGGCAAGCATCCTTAAATTCTTTCGCTGAATAAGTGACACTTCCTTTCACACTCAAATTACTAAAGATCACAAGCTGTACATTCCTTGACAATATATTAATATTTAAGTATCAGAACGATACATAACGAAAAATTTTAAGAAATATATGCACATTTGAAAATATAAAAAGATGACGTATTACATTTTTTTAAATCAAACTCTGAAGATTGCAATGTTACATCCAAAATATTCAGGAAAGCGGGATACCGGAATAAAGTACATACAGGTCACATGAGCAACCAATAAGAAACATTTGAATATTTAGACGAGCCTGTAAGAGAGTAAAAGAGATTTTAAAATGAAACTGAGCATAGTCTTTTAACTGAGAATAATAAATTGATACTAATGC